>JAFIRS010001727.1:0-303550 GCA_018342105.1 Gonioctena quinquepunctata | reverse complement strand
GAGACCCAGATATAATAATCATCCACATTATTCCAACATCATTATAAAATTCACAACATATCTGAGTAAGCCAGAAATAACAAGTAACTTTTGAGTACAAAATACAATACAACAGAAATAAAAAATTCAAATGAATAATTTGGTGTTCTCTTGCTCATAGAAGTGGACGAATGCTTCACCACTTATAAGGGATTCTGGTGATATCGGTGTTACTCTTGAGTCATTGTACTCGTGCTATGTGTCTGCATAACGGTTCCTACAATAAGCCGTGTAGTGTCCGCTATGATTAGACACATCATACAATTTTTAAACGACATGGGAATTATGTTATCTGTTGAATAATTACTCATGTCTAATCCTTGGGAGAGGAAAAGTCAATGGTGACTTTTAAATTTTTTTCCCTAAAATCTATCCATCGGCAAAAAATCTTTTTCGTGAATTCCCTTAATTTTTTGGGGGGTTTATGTATGGATAATGACTTAGTGCATTTTTTTTTTCCCTTACTTTTTAAAAACAAAATGGTATCTTTTGCCACCCCGAAATTTCTTCTTTGGGGAATGAATCTTTAAAAATTGTGACAGTCTGAGCTGGGCAGTTCTCTGTGGAATATGAAATTTAAAAATTAGAAGGGGTCAAAAAAAACAGAACAAATTGGGCCCCAGAAAATTTCACTTCAACGTTGATTTCAATTGACCAACAAAGTTATCAACAATTTTTGGGTTGTCCATTCTTAGATATCTTGACCAATACTCCTGTGCCTTTTCATGGTCGCTTGATTTCTCATCAATTTCTGCCAGGATAGGTTTGGGCTTTTCTATCACTCTGTTTACATCTTCATGAAGACCTTCCAATAAATATCTGAGAAATTCTCGAGCGTCCTGTTGAGCGAACCCCCCAAAACGGGGTGCGAATATTTGTATCTGGTTTCTCAAAGAAACAGTTTTCACCACCCTATCAGTCAAATCTTCCGACCAAAGTTCTTTAATCACTAACGCAAATGATTTTATCAAAGCACCCTTCATACTTGACATAAGGTACTCGAGCAACCATCTGGTATCGATAAAATTGTATTACGCTATTCATGAAGCAGAAGTGCCATGTTTTTCAATCCATTAAGTCCGAAAATTTGGGCATTTTCATGCACAAGTGGACTGATGGTGTTGTGTTATAACTGCATACATCATTAATGCTGACATCGAAGGAATAATTTCTATCTGTGTTCTGTCAGAATAGTATTTTTCTCAGATTTATCAATGCATACTTGTCTTCGAATAGAGGGTTTTCGAGGTTGTAAGAAAATTTCATCCAGTTTTCGGGATGAGGGAAGTGTACCCATAACTAATGCGGCGATTCCTCTTTGAATTGCCATACTAATGCCCTGCATCGGAAAAACATATGATCTAGAATCATTAGTACACTTTATTATTTTTTTTCCAATTCCTTCTAGGAGTTCCTGGGCGTGAAATCCAAATACTCCATATGTTTCAATTGCCACTGGATGAAATGAGTAACATTCTTCTAAATTTGAATATTTTCGAATTTTCGATTTCTCAGCAGAAGTAGCTTCAGCACCTTTCGTAATTGAGGTCGTTATAAGATGGAAGGCTGCAACAGTATCTACACATGTAAAATCCCAAACCAAAGGCTTTCAGAATTTCCAGGGTATGAGGGTCATTCCGTCTGTACGTTTTCCGTCGTCTCTACTTATTCCAACAGGTTCTAATACTGAAGGAATTTCCGCACTTGTGAGAGCTCGTTTTATCAGAGCATTTACAGCATGGTGTCTCGAAAAACGACCCAAATTGAACTTGCAGCTCAAACCATGTGTTCCATTTTCTCCAACAATAGATCCACATTTACATCTATGGCTAACACAAAGCGATGTTCCCAAACGAAGGCCAACTGTGAATTTTCAAACCCCTGGAAGTTTGGAATTTTCTGTTACAAATATCACAAATGTTGAATCATTCTTTTTCAATGTTATTCTTTGAAATCTGAATTGTTTATGATAATATCGCCTTCAAATCGATTGACATAATTTCGACGTTTTCTTTCATTGAAATCCAAACATTTCTCTTCTGCTGGCTGGAATTGCGTGAAAACCAAATTTATTCACAACTCTGGAGAAAGATTAGTTTTTTTGGCAAAATATATAAAATACAATTTTAGTAAACAGAAAAACAAAATTCTAATGTATTCTGTATGATGATTTTGACAACACCGTTACAGAAAAGGTTGAATGAAACATGACTTTATTGAATTCATCGAAGTTGTGGTGATATTGAAAATTCAGAAGCCTATTAAATAGTCCCAAAATATGCAAGATAAAAAAATTATACAAAAAAACATCGGGAATCTAAGAGACATTTATGTATTGACGAGACTTGATTTGATAGTCATGATGTGATGTGATAAATAAAAAAACTGTTTATCTTCAAGCACCATGTTCCAGAGGGAAACGGAAAAATATTGTACACGCGGAGAGTGAAAATGGTTTTGTACCGAACGCATTGCTGTTGTCGGCTATACAAATGAAAAATATTCAGCAGATTATCATGAGGAGATGACTGCACCTTAAATTCGAAAAATGATTTAGTGAACCATTGTTACCAAATATACCACCAAATTCCGTTATATTGTCAAATATTGTGAATTTTGATATTTTCAGTTGTAATACCAAAAGAAAGAGAATAAAATAAAAATAATTCTACAGATTTTCGAAAACTTGTTGCCAGGCAATAGACATGAGAGCCTAACGGGCTCCAGTGTCTATTGCCAAATGCCAATAAGTTTTAGAACAAAATCTGGAGAATTATTTTCTACTTTACGAACTCTCGTGTGGTATTCTGTACATTATTTTTTGAATTTACGATCACTAACACACTTCCTCCAAAATGATATAATGAACTAAACCGGTTTTGATTCATTTCTTAGTTTTCATGCGGATTGATGACAGAGGTCAAATTGAAAATATAGGTTGTCAAAGAATACAAACAAAATACCTCAAATTATTCCCCGTTGCAATTTTCTAGGTAATTATTATCATTAATAATGTTTTATTGGCAAAACGTACATGAATGATTTGAATTGAAAGTTTTCATTGGTTTCTAGAAATGCCATAAAAGAATCCCTATAATATTCGACAATTATTTTCATTTTTTATTTTCATATAAAAAATGTTCTACACTGTTCACTTGTGATTTCACCAAGTAATTGTGACTTTTATTGTATGTTTCATTATTTTGTTACATTTTTGGGCATTTACTGTGTTTCTAGTTATAACATACAAAATATATAAAATTGTAAATTACAGAAAAATGAGGAATAAAATTGAAACTTATGGAAAATAGGTTCATGTTTGAAAATCGATTATACAACCAGATAAGTATAGCACATTATGCTGTAGCAGTAATATAATGAAAATTAGTTCATATAAAGTTCATTCGGAATGTTAAAATAATGAAATTCTATTTTCAACAACTCCAAGCTTGTCATAAGGAATTTGTAAAATATAATCATCATTGTAAAAAAAATAGACCACATACGTCTCTCCACAATAGACCAAGTACATAGGAAAACTGACGTCATGGAAGAATTGATTGAAGAGAAAAGTCTGCTCCATCAATTTTATAAGGGACTCAAATACAAATTAACCAAACTTTTTCCCTAACTATATGCGCAGCTACTGGAGTCATCTTTACTACTGAGGGTTTTCAGAATCAAGCAGAGACATGCATTTCTCAGCCTTATAGAAATCAGTGGAGGCGTGCTACAAGAAAGTGTATTAAGGCCGGTCCTTTATCCCATATACACTAGTAACATTCATAACCTAAAACATGACACCATTGCCACATCTGTTCATGATACGGATATCTTAGCAGTGGAAAAAATATATCTATCAATAGAATCAGTAATTTGACCAAACAGTGTAATCTCTGCGAAAAATCCACTCTGACAACTTTTAACGGAATACTCATGTACGAACAGATTCTCAAATCCATATGGTATTGAACAATGAGATTGTAACGAAGAAACCTCCGAGTTATACAAAGACTCCAGAACAAAGCATTGAGAAACCTCTGGTACTTCCAGGAAGAGGGACCTCCACCAGAACCTGGAGATTGACACTGTTAGTTAAAGGATTAGTTAAGTTGCCAGAAATATCAAAGATCCACACCCCCACATCGGGGGGCAATCCACTTCTTCCTGGACAACACTGATCAACGAAGAAGACTCAAGACCAAAGCTCAAGTGTTAATGGAGTGAAATGTGTGCAATTGTGAATATACTAGCTGAATATATTTCTTGTTATTAGAACGTGAAACCTTGGTTTCCTCCAAAAGTCGCTGACGCCACCAGGTCGTCACGACCCTACTTGTTTTCCTCGGCTTCGCCAGCCACCATTCTGTCAGCTGGTCATTCTATAAACAGCTGTTTTTTTGTTTGCAAGTTCATGCCTTTCAATCAGTGTGAATATATCTGATTACATAACTCGAAATGAATTCAGCTAATAAAATGCATTTATCTACCCAATCAAGGCCGATCCTAGCAGGTGTGCAGCGCGTGCACCGCACGCGGGCGGCCAAACTGAGGGGCGGCCGCGAGGCGGCCGCAGGCCGCATTCAGTTATAACAATCAGCTATTTTTTGAAAGAAGAAAAATTAAACGTTAGTGCTCAATTGTGTTGTGTGTTGGTCTATTGTCCATTAGTATCTTCTCCTAGTCTCATCTACACACATTCTTCATTTGAGAGCAAAATTCATGGCAGAGCCGGCAATGCAGCATAAAAAATTGAAATTTCTATAAAAAAAAAACCAAGGGCCATATTTTTGACACGACTAAGTATGTTTGGTTCCTGTGTGCGGCGCGGCGGCTTATTTATGTACGTATAGTCTTTACGATGTCAGTTGGAACGGCGAAAAATTTTTTAAAGGAGGTACCAGCGGCGAAACCTTTGAAAAAAACGTGCTGCTGTTCGCCGGGCGCCTTTTTTTCAAAGGTTCCGCCGCTGCGGCCTCCTTTGAATTTTTTTTCGCCGTGCCAACTTACTTGTAAAGATTATATATATCACAGTCGGCACGCGGCTCGAAGGTCAATGGTCAAAAGAAACTTCATTTTAGCGGTTTTCTTTATAGATAAGAAATGGATTGTTTCGACAAAGTTGAAGGGATGCGACATCGAAATTTTTTTTTGCTACTTCACCACTATATATAAACCATTTTCATTTCAAAATGTTCATTTAATTTTGAATCAATATACAATAAGACTGGTCATAAACACAATCAAGTGCAAGTGTAAGTTAATATTGGAAATTAGTGACAAGGTGTTGCTGTTGAGTATCGTTTAAATATTTAAATCAGAACTGTGGTAAGTAATTGGATTAAAAAAGTGGGCATATTTTTAAACTAATTTTGTCGCGATGATTCATTTTGAAAATAGGTACAGAATGTTTGAAAATTCAAAATTTATTTTCAATTCTTTCAAAATTCGTTAGCACAAAATATAATTTTCTTACAAAATTATAGGTTACCAACCGGGAGAGTTATGAAAATTTAATTTTTACCCAGATTTTGAAAGAGCGCTACGAATCATTATTTATTTTAAATAATTTGCTCTAACTTTTTCAACAGGAATGGGGCTTTCTTATGAATAACCCATATTCTTACACTTTAAGTAAAAAAAAGTATTAACAATGGTAGGTACTTTTTAGAGGTCATTTCGATGAATTTCAAAATTTCTGAAGAATTCCTATTCATTTTATCTGCATCTGTGAGCCATGATATACTTATCGTTCTTCTTACCTTTTACCTTTAGATGTCGTCCTCGTCCAAAAACAGAAAAACTAAAAGAGAGTCAGGTGCCTTCTATAGAAAAAAGAAGAATAGAGGAATAGAAGAAATCTCAAAACAAGCGGGAGCATTGAAAAAGTATTTTGGAAAACCGGATAAAAGTGAGCCCGAACAAAAAGGTTCGAATCAAATCGCGGAGTTTGATTATTCTCAACCATCAACATCCACCAGTACTAGTGAAACAAACAATAAATCAATATATTTCACACCCGATGAAGGTGATAAAGCTGCAAGTTCATCATCAAGCAGTCCCATTCCCAGTGAAGCCGAATGTGTACATGAGAGCAAAGAGGAAGAGGACTCTGCTCAAGTAGCACTAGATAATCCAGGTACTTGGCCTAACATTTTGACAAAAAAATATATTGATTTATTGGTAGAACACGGTCCCAAACAAGTTGCAGATTTCAAATTTCCGATTGATGAGAGTGTCAGAAAATTTAGCTGTTCATATTATAACAAAACTTTAGTGAACGGGGAGAAAATAAATCGCGCGTGGCTCTGCTATTCCATAAAACTAAATTGTATTTTTTGTTTTGCATGTAAATTGTTTAGTAGAGATAGTTCAACACAACTTGTAAGTACTGGCTTTTCTGATTGGCATCATTGTTCAGATTACCTCAATAAGCATGAAAATACTCCAAAACACGTTAACTCTATAAGATCGTGGTGCGAAATAAAGACGAGGATGGAAAAAAATTGTACTATTGACGCGGAACAACAAAATGTTTACAATAGAGAGAAAAAGCGATGGCGCGCTATCATTGGAAGAATGATTGCTGTAGTACAATTTTTAGCCAGTCAAAATTTAGCATTCAGAAGAACTAGTACGGAGTTGTATCATAGAGATAATGGTAATTTTTTAAAGGCAGTAGAGATGTTGGCCAAATTTGATCCAGTTATTTCAGAACACCTTAATAATATCAGTAAATACAAAGATAAAAAAACACGTATTCCACACTACTTAGGGCAGCATTCTCAAAATAAAGTAATTCATATTTTAGCCGAATCTATTCGTGATGAGTGTTATCTCATCACATTGTCAAAAAAGCCAAATATTACACTACAATTCTCGACTCTACGCCCGATATTAGTCATACAGAACAAATAACGTTTGTAATTAGATGTGTGAACACTACTGATGGTGAAAGTAAAGAAGATATTTTAGAATTTTTTCTAGGATTTTTTTCAGTAACTAATACCACTGGAGAAGGTCTGTGCAATTTTCTATTAAAGAAGCTATTACCTAGTCTGCAGCTCGAAGTTAAAGATATACGTGGTCAGGGTTACGACAATGGATCGAACATGAAGGGGAAAAATATAGGGCTTCAGAAACGGTTTCTCGATATCAATCCTAGAGCATTATACGTGCCGTGTGCGGCTCATACCTTAAACCTCGTCGTTAATGACGCTGCCAGCTCCAGTGGTGAAATTTCTGGATTTTTTGATATGGTACAAGAGGTATATAATTTTTTTTCTGCGTCCCCATATCGATGGGATTTACTGAAAAAATACGTGAAAAGTCTAACTTTGAAACCATTGAGTGAAACAAGGTGGGAAAGTCGTATCAATGCTATTAGACCTCTGAAGCAAGACCTCAAAAACATTATTACCGCATTAAATGCCTCTATTGAAGATTCCACCAGAGACGCGAAAACAAAAAATGGTGCAAAATCAATAATCGAAAATCGTGAATCATTTAAATTTTTGTGTTCAATTTTGATTTGGCATGATTTATCATCAAGAATTAATGTTCTGATGAAATGCTTCAAAATCCTAAATTAAACATGGGACATTGGAATTTTGACATCTTGCAAGGCTTGAGAATTTTTTGATAATCCTTAGCCTCGTTTCTGTGGACTTCGGAAAAAAGGGAGAGAAATTGAGACAGTTTCAACAGGGGCAAAATAAATCAAAGAAACTATGTACAAAGAATTATTCGAAAAATAATACTTAAAATTCACTGTCTCAGAGAAAGGCTTTAAACTAAAATTTGGTCATCATCTCTATTGAATCCGAAATCTGTGACAAAATAGATTTTACGGAAATTATTGATAAATTTGCCACTCAGAAAGCCAGAAAGGTTATTTTATAATTAGGTAATTATAATGATTAGGTACCTAGTCTGTAGACTGCAGAACAACTGATTTATATACTTTTTGTTGGTATACGCAAAATGTCCAAAATCGTTGTGTGTGAAATAGACGTTATACAGGTAGATGAGTTTGAGAGTTTATAACGTCAACGTCAAATATTAGTCAAAATAAGAAAAAAATCTCTGGAGGGGCGGCACATCTGCTATTTGCACGCGGGCGGCCAATACCCTAGGATCGGCCCTGTACCCAATCAAATCCCAATATCAGCGAATATACACCATGTTGCTAGTATATCCGCGAATATACACGCTATTTGCTATAAAACAAGAAGGCATTCACCATTGTTTATACCAAACCTATCAAAATAATTCAGTCGCTGTCTGATGGCGCTCGATATATAATATGGTCATATACCTACCACTCGTGATAGATATTTTGGGTAGAGTATACTTTGTTATTTTTCCGCCAATATTGTTGCGAAAATACCACTCGACCAAATTCCTTTCGAAAAATACCCAGCCAGCTTTGCTGTCGAGATATTAAAAAAAAATTTGGTCCACTGAATTTCTTCAACAATATTGACATAAAAATGTCAAAGTATACTCACTTGTGATATAACTACTGAAAAATTGGTTCTTCTTATGTTGCTCAGTACTTCAATCAAGTACTACAAGATCACAAAAAAGCAATTCTCAACTATAGACTATCGCAAGCAAGAAGGGTCACTGAAAATTGTTTTGGTATTTTATGCCATGTATCTCGATTTTTTCTTCTCCAATTAACGTCAAACCATCGACTGCTAACCTAGTTATTTGTGCTTGTTGTTGTCTACACAACATGTTGCGCAAGGAATATATTGTGAACAATCCAAGACAACAAGGTACAGAAGACACAAGTTACCCAATGCCGACTGAAAATATGATTCCTTTGGCAGGCACAGGGGGTTTCCATCGCGCCGAAGGTTCTCAGGTACGAAGTAGGTTCACAGCCTACTTCTCGAACAAAGGCACTGTAACGTGGCAGGATGGAAGAATTAATGTTTCTATTTACATTTGTCCGCTCTGTGTACTTGTGTTTATTACAATATGTTTCCCAAATAAATTCACCATATGTACTAAAACTTTTTGCTATATTCATCCACATTATTTCCTTCTTCATATGTAACTTATATGACTCGTTTTCCAGATCCTACAATACTGGGCATTTGGATATGTGATGCACCAGTTGTTAATCATTCATTGAATCCATATCTTCCGTTTCTTATGAAAAATTGAAATGTCATATTGCTGTTATAACTAACAGGAAATAATATTACATACTACCATAACTATAAACGTTTTTCTACTCTGCTGTGGAAAAATACAGTGAAAGATACTTGTCACAGCTCAAAACTTGTTTCACCGTCAAATTGCGTCTGCTCCGGGAGCGGTCAGGCGACCAGCGACCAAACGAACGGCGACCGGTAGTTAGAGGCAAAATGAGGGGAAACAACAAACGAAAGATCAACCGAATGAAGGGAAAGCAATGCAATTTATTAAGCAAAGCAAAAGTGCAAGGAGGCCCGTCCAATCAGGTGGAAAAGGAGGAAAAAGCACAGCCGAAGAGACAGATAGAGAGTCTGACTTAGAAATTATCAGAACGGTGAATACGAGAAAATATAAAGGAAAAACGGAGAGGGAAAAAGGCCTATCTCGAAGCCCAAGACGAGTATAATATTCTAGAACGGGATATAAGAGTAGCGGCGACGAAATTAACAGAAAGAGATACGCAGAAAATGCAAGAAAACACAATAGTAATGAAGTAGATTTCCCGTACGAGGTAATCAGAAAAGCAAACTATGAAACCAAAAAGGACATGCGAGCTACAGCACCTCAGAACTAAACTCCAACTATTATGTGGAGAAGTCTATTCCTCCCCAGTAAGAAAAAAGGGCAAGAGAACTGACCACCCGCCCACCCCGGAAACAAAGGAAAAGAAACAATTGAAATTAAATAAAGAAAAAGGGAAATATCCAGACAGACTCCTGGACAAAAGGCCAAGCATCGAGCTCAGTAATATGTTTGGTGGGTTGCCTATCGAAGAGAAAGCGCAGTAGAAACTGAAAGCGAAGTCAAAATGGATACCGATGCAGAGTAAAGGAAAAAAAAAGGGGGAAAACCAAATTAAAGAAAAAAAAAAGGCAGATGGGATAGTGAACCGACTCAAAAAGTAGCGGAAGCTGAAAATGAACCTGATACAGACAAACCTGGCAATGAAAAACGAGTAGCAGACAAGCCAGGGAAGCAAATAATCGAAGATAGAGAAATGCCACCTATTGTGATGAAAGGAAAAATGGCATTTGGGAAACAAATGCTCCCACAAATGAAAAATGACTTAGAAAAGGATTCCCTACCCAAGTACAATAGATTTAACACCACAGTAAGTACCTTCACAGCTTCAGATCATGAAAAGGTGATGGAAATACTTAAAGATACGCGAACAGAATTTCACTCGTATACCACGAAGGAAAAAAAACCCACTCGTTCATCCTGAGAGAACTGGATAATTCGCCATATGAGGAAGACGTTAAAGGAGAACTGGAAAGAAAGGAAGTTTTAACAAAAAAAGTGACAAAAATGAATAACACGGAGAGGAAGTTGTACATCATAACAACAGGACCAAATGTGAGACTGAGTTCCCTGAAAAACACAGTGAGGTCAGTCATGGACGCAATTGTCACCTGGGAGGTAATGAAGTACGACAAGAAAGTAACGCAGTGTCACAGGTACCAGACTTGGGGGCATGCAACTAGTAAGTGCTTCAGACTTCCCAGGTGCGTAAAATGCGTGGAAAGTCAGCGACTGCGACTTTTGGAGCAAACCAAGGCCTAAGGATTGACTGCCATTGAGACTTTGGTGAAGTTTAATTTTGTAGTACATCATAAAGTTCCAATAAATTTGCTCAATAATTGAACCTTTGATCACATTGTGAATTCAATTGAACACCAACCAGCTTTATTTGTTTGGAAGTATAGACAAGTTGTTCGTAAAATCGTTAGCTACTGAAAGATAAACTTCAGTCACTATCTTCCATCGTTCGAAATCTTTTTGGGGGTACTCATTTATTAAATATCTTTTTTTCCATGTTGAATTGATAATGTTTTTCTTTCCACTAATCAGGTGTTTTATACTTTTCAAAATAAGTAAATAACAATAAAATATTTCAACTTCTTCAGTAACGTGAACACAAATTACGAGTATTTGTTAAAATACCTCTATTTGTAACAGAAAATCGTAACTCTACAATTCCCAGGAAAGAAGCCAGATTGTTAATGTATAATTTTCATAAAATAATCGAATATTTTATTTGTGAATTTTGTTTTGAACGATATGAATAAATTTTTCGATATATTACTGACGAGCTCATAATTCAGAAGAGACAACAAACAATAATTTCTCCCCAGCGAAAATGAACAATTTTCAATAATTTTTTTATATTGATTCGATTTGAACAGATATTATGGTAAATTTAATTTGAGAGTCACTGAATTGACTCCATCCGGAGGGTGACTGTCATTATGAAAATTGAGAATTCGAAAACACACTGTTGAGGTTGTGGTTTTCAAGCAAATTGAGGCAGGTGTGGTCACGTTATATCTTTAATTTTTTTTTATATACCCAATCAGCGAAATATGGATAGATCACGTCTGAAGGTGAATGAGAAATGATAAAAAATGGTAACACCGGGAATAATATGAGAGATATCCCTACATCGGTTCGTAAATGAAGTAGTTATATAAACTACTGAAAGGATATTTTCTTAATATTCGATTTCAACATGTGAAAGAGTAAGTACAAGGGCCGTAGGGAGCCAGCATTTGGCCTGGGCAGAGTATGCAGCCGGGCCACTACTTCCTTTTCTCTTCTATTTATAGCATCAGTTTTTTTATTACAAGCTTTTATTTAACTTCATATTTGTATATCTGTATGTATACAGGGTATCCGCAGATGAAACCGACAAAACTTATGGGGTTATAGGGACTGCCAATATGATTGCAAAATGCCATATACAAATGTCCAAAACCACTTCGTTACTGACATACAGAGTAATTTGTGAATTTAGTCAAAAAAATCAATCCGTCATATTAAATACAGGGATGAGCCGATTTGGTTCAAATTCGGTCCATGAATTAAACTGAAAGGCCTCAACAAGTAACCCTGTGAACGAAACCAATATCAGGACTGAAATATTCTTTTTTTTTTCATGTTAAGTTCTTGTAAGAATAACTCACCCTGTATGATAATTATAAAAAATCTGAGCTCAGATTCGAAATCAACGGAAAAAATCCTACAGGAACTTGTTGAAAAAGTTTCTGGAACCATTTTAGTTATTCCCTATAAATTATTATTTTAAATTTTTTCACTCAAGAAATTAATTGTCGGATAAAGTACCATAAAAAATGGGTCAATATAATAAATATTCACGAAAGCAAGACATAAACATTGTTATTCTCTTCAATTAGTTCGTAGTAAAATTTTATAAAATACTCTCATAACCCAAAAAAAACTGAAGAATAAATTCGTATCAGGACCGGAATGAGTCTTTTTTGTGTAAGCTCTTGTAAGAATAACTGACCTAGTACAACAATTATCAATAATCTGATCGCAGATTTGAAATCTACTGAAAAAGAGTACAGGAACTTGTTGAAAAAGGACTGGACTGAATTTTTTGTAAATTATATTTGCTTACTAATAAATTTGAATTTATGGAAATACAACACAACGCACAATAATTTTTTGTAATAAACATAACAAAAAAATATTTCGTAAAAAACTTTTACTAATATTACAATAAATTTTCAAAGTGAAGCCCAGCAGAATCAATACATTTTTGAGAGCGTGCCACTAGATGATTTACTGACTTTCGAATTATTTGAGGGGTTATTTCTAACACTATTACATGCAGCAGTAATTTTCTCTAATAAATGTTCTCTATTTCTAATTTCTTCATTATAAACTTCTGATTCTGAATGACCCCATAACTAGTTGTCTAGGGGTGATAAATCAGGGGATCTTGGTGGCTAATTTACTGGACCTCAACGGCCGATCATCTGTTGGGGTAAGTGACATTAAGATGGTTTCTAACTGGAATTGAAAAGTGGGATCCAGCACCATCATGCTGAAACCACATACCACAGGTATTTAGACCTTGCAATAGATCCGGTAGGTGAGGTCCAATCAAATTATTATCAAGGATTCCACACCATACATTGACATGAAATCTTCATTGGCAGTTCTTCTGAACAATGGCATGTGGGTTTTCGCCTGCCCAAATATGCACATTTCTATTATTATTAATTCCATCCCTGGTGAATTGGCTCGTCGGTAAATACAATTCTGTTAATGGTCCTTCTATGTGCTAAGCATCATCTGGAAAACGATATGCGTGGTACATGATCACCCTCTTCAAGCTTTTACACTTTTTGGTTGTGGTATGGATGCAAACCATTTTCTTTCAATGTTTTCCATACACGCATACGAGGTAGCGCCAATTGCCTACTCATTTTTCTTACGCTACTAGAAGGATCATCATTTATAGCGTCCAGTATTTGCTCTTCGTGATGAATATTATTTTTTCGAGCATCTCCTCGTACTCTATTTGATGGAACTTGTCCTTTCTCCCTAATACTTTGAAGTACCTTAGGATAGCGACGTCTGTATTCCCTTCTTGCAGACTGGCCTTTTCCAGTATTTGCTCTTCGTGATGAATATTTCTGATAAGTGAAATGAAACAGCATCATAAACACACTCTAAGAAGTATAGTTCAAACTCAAAAACAATATAATAATGGATGACAATAGTTTTCCATAATGAAATTCTAGATTTAACACTCGACACAAGCCTAATGTATTTAGACAAACATTCGAAGCTACTGATACGAATTTATTTTTCGGTTTTTTTGGGTTATGAGAGTATTCCATAAAATTTTACTACGAACTAATTAAAAAGAATAACAATATTTATGTCTTGGTTTCGTAAATATTCATTATATAAACCTATTTTTGATGGTACTTTATCCGACAATTAATTTCTTGAGTGAAAAAATTGAAAATAATAATTTATTACGGAATAACTGAAATGTTACCAGAAACTTTTTCAACAAGTTCCTGTAGGATTTTTTCCGTAGATTTCGGATCTGAGCTCAAATTTTTGATAATGATTATACATGGTGAATTATCCTTACAATAATTTATCATGTAAAAAAATAAAAATTCCGTATATTTCGAATCTGTGCTCAGATTTTCGATAATCATTATACAGGGTGATTTATTCTTACAAGAATTAACATGGATAAAAAGGAATATTCTGGTCCTGATATTGGTTTCGTTCAAAGGGATACTTGTTAAGGCCTTTCAGTTTGATTCGTGTACCGAATTTAAACCCAATCGGCTGATCCCTGTATTTAATATAGCAGATTAAATTTTCTGTCAAAATTCACAAATCACTCTGTATGTCAGTAACGAAGCGGTTTTGGACATTTTCATATGGCATTTTGTAATCATATTGGCAGTCCCTACAACCCCATAAGTTTTGTCGGTTTCATCTCCGGACACCCTGTATATGTATGCTTAGTACACATTTTGCAAGTGGATATTGACCCACTTCTAGTTGTCCAATTAACGTGAAATTTGGCAGGTGTTCATATTTCCGGTGACAATCTACAAAATGGCGGCTCCAATATAGCGGACGAGTTTTGTGATTATGGTTCGATTCTATTTAAAATTGGTATGTGGGCTTTTTTGGCGTCGGAGATCATCAATTTTTGTCAGAATTCTATAATCACAAAATTACACAAGTAACCCCTTCACCACCCTCATTCATTTCATACCTATATGCGCACTTCGATAACTAAGTTATCATCATCAGTAGGATAACTACACTAAATAAACTGTAACATTATCGTACAATTTATACCTGCTGTGTCTAATTGGGTTATTTCATACAAATTACAGCTCCTCAAGTCGCTGATGGGATGTTGATGGTTCTGTGGGGATCAAAGAAAACAGAGTTGAATAGATTATCCTCATTGAGTAAATTTTTATTATGGTTTTTGTGGATAACTATACTCTCCAGTCAGTCTAATGTTCTAGTGTTATTGACCAATTTGATCATTTTCAAATCATGAGTTAATTTTGTGACAAGATTCTATCATATGGTCGCCCACACTCGACTTATTCTCCCTTCGGTAAGTAGCATGGACCAAATGTTCGTGGAACTTTTTGGAAATTGAACGTTTTGTCTGACCATAATAGACTTTGTTACAACTAATTTCATAAATCCCCGAATTATCTAATGTGTCAGTTTTGTCCTTCGTGTTTCCTAATAACGTTCGCAAGTTTTTTCTATTACTATAAACCGCTTGGAGATTTACATCCCGGAATCTCCAAGCAGTTCATATTATTAGAAATAACTTGCAAACGTTATTAGGAAACCCGAAGGACAAAACTGTCAAAATGAACCTCTTTCAGCTTTACTGCTACCCGCATCCACTTCTGCATTATCACTGATTGACATTTCATTGCATATTACTTCTTTTCTTGATTTGCTAGTCTTCAAAGTACCCCTCTACCACAGTAGTCGACTTCCAGCCGCCTAGCCTTGTTATGTTGGTGATTTCTCCCCCAGAATCAGCCAAAAAAGTAGCCGAAGAAGGTCTGAAACTATGGCCCGTGTAGCATTGAGGTTCTGAAAGATGTAGGTAGCCTGCAATTCTAGAAGGCATTTCTCCAAATGAATCATTTCTACATGGATGAAATGAAAAAAGATGCATATGTTTCGAATAACTTGAAGAATGTACCGATCTTAACATCCTCCGAAATTGCAAATGCCCTTGAAGAATGATTTTTTGAGTCAATGATCTTTATGGTGACGAAGCTTCCTTTATCTTCAATATTGTCCAGGGTTATTTTGGTCAGTTCTACCTTACGGCAGGCACCTGCTGATCCAAATTTGGTGGCTACTTCCATTAGAAGATACATATCTGGGGCCGTCTGCATAAATTTTGCAACGTCGTTCTTGCTGAAAACCTTTGTTTTTTTTTCGTATAAAGTCTACATATTTTTTTAAAGTTGGCAATTTGTAGAATTTTCCAATATCAACATTTTGCCTTATCTCCATTATTGCTTTTATCATCGAGGAATGATACCAGAGGGTATTGAGCTTTAGAATTTTGCTTAGATCCAAAAAATGAGCAAGACAAAACCTCTTCTTTGTAGCTCTCAACACCCTTTTCACAAGCTTTCATCAAATTGGCTTCGTTCGTATGTCAGATTCTTTCCGGTTCAAAATTTGTAATCCATTGTCGGCAAGTGGACATCCGATTGAGCTGAAATTTGGCAGGTCTTCATAATTCTGGTGAAAATGCATTATTTAATTATTGTTAGAGATAAAAACAAAATCGCGACGGTAAATTTTTTGTCACAATTCAAAAATTCAAGTTGGCGGCTTCAAGATGGCGGACAAGTTTTGTGAATATGGTCCAATTTGATTCAGAATTGGTATATAAGGGTTTTCGGGGTCGAGGATAATGAATTTTTTGTCAAAATTCATAAAGATGGCGGCTCCAAAATGGCGAAGGAGTTTTGTGATTATGGTTGTGGGGGTTTCATAAAATCAAAATGACGGCTCCAAGATGGCCGATGATCTTTGTGCTTATCGTCCGATTCTATTCGAAATTGGTATATAGGGGCTTTCGGGATCGGAAATTATGATTTTTTTATCAGAATTCACAAATTCAAGATAGCGGACGAGTTTTGTAATTAGGGCCCGATTCGATTCAAAATTGGTATGTCGGGGTTTTTGGGGTCGGACATTATGAATTCAGACGAAAATTATTGATTTTCGTTAAAATTCATGAATTGAAGATGGCAACTCCAAGATAGCAAAAGAGTTAATGTTGAGATGGTCCCCTCATTGCAGGACTAGATAGCTCAGGAAAAATAGGGCTTCATAATAACGATGCTTTGAAAAAAAATGCATAGATTAAGGCGTAGGTACTAAAGTACTAAAAAGTACAAAAGAAAATAATTATTAAAACACCTTTTAAAGGCAAGTTTTCATTCAAATCCACTGAAAAGTAAAAAATAATTGCTTTGTATGTGTGACGTAGGTTATTCCGTGAGTTTTAGATTCAAAAGCTTGTCGCTTTTGTATTCGAACTGAAAACTTTTTGCGACCAGCTTTTGAATCTATAACTCACGGAATAACCTACGTCACTCATCCAAAGCAATTATTTTAACTTTTCAGTGCATTTGAATAAAAACTTGTCTTTAAAAAGGTTTTTTATTAATTATTTTATTCTGAGTCCAGTTAAGAAAATGGATTGTTTCACATACCTTTCTCGAAATATGGCTGGTAATAGTTCCAAATTAATAACAGCTGATGCTTCTAGAATGCTTTCGGGTATTTCTCGACTCCATAACTATTCCAAAAAACACTCGCTATCACTTTCCCACCCGAAAAAGTACTTTTTGCCTTTTTGGAACACATTCCCCCTTCGCAGTCCATTGGTATGACTGTTTTTTTATTTCTTGTGTATAATGGTGTATCCAAGTTCCATCAACAGCAATTAATCGGGGCCAAAGTTCTCATTTATTTTGCCTGAATTGCGTCAATAGGGCGTTGGAAATGTTCATTCGAAAATTATTTTGGTCTAAAATGAGAAAACGCGGACCTACGCGCGGAAATCTTTCTCATGCCTAATTCTTCATGCACTTATGTGACAAACACGTTGTTTGGACATACTCAGAAACATTGCTATCTCCCTCACTTCAATTCGACTCGTTTCTGATTTGCGTAGGCATATTAACAAATATTCAATGACAGCTCGATACTCGATTTTTTCCTTTGTCTCAAAAACACTCACATCGACTCATATGTTTGTCAAACAAAAACTGCGTTTCCAAAATACCTGCAGTTTTGGTGGGTAACTTTCAAAACATGCGCAAACATATTCCCTATCTATTGCTGACGAGTATTGCCATATTTATGTTCAGGTCGAAAACTTTTCAGACTACCCTCGTATTCAGCAATAGAATAAGCACATTTCTAAATCATAATAAAACAAAATTCGTACACTCAAGTATATATTCAAAACGAGTTTTTCAATATCCTTTTGAAGATTCCTCATAAATAAATCATTTCGATAATGACAAAAAAAACATGTGCATCAATCCATTTCATTCAAAACTTTTTCCCAGTTTGTATTCCCAAATAACTGTTTCACCAATCCGAACATATATTGAATTCAATTACAACTGGTCAATTTATTTTCGATTATTTACGCTTAGCCTGAAAAAAGTACAGCTTGAATTGAATTATATAGTTCATTCTCTCGTGAATCTTCGCTTTCTCACTATTTTTATATTGTTTCATGTAATCAGTCTTTCTCAACCGTTGATAATGAACTTTTTCACAGAAGTGACGAAATTTATCTTCTGTACTAACAAGCATGCCTAAAATTTCGGTGAACGAATCAATTCGACTTTTTCGATCGAAACCGCCTTATCTAATCTAGACGAACTGATTGTGAAACAAAAGGAATAATTTTTTGTGTTGCCTACGATTATTTATGGAATAAAAATCATTCAATTCAGTCATTAGTAATATTGGACATTCACTGCGATAACTATACTTTTCTCATTCATGTTTTCAATGTGGAACTTTTCTTTGAACTCATCGGAACAATTTTGATATGAATTTATGTTCCTAGAAATCAGTATGGATCAGTTATTTCGCACTGTTTCACAGTCACGGTTAACATAAAGTCATGCAGAAAAAAATTATAAAACAAATAATTTTTTAAGACAAGCTTTTATCATACAAATGCATTAAAAAGGAAAAACTAATGTCTTTCATTGTTTGATCTAGGTTATTCTGTGAGTAACAGATACAAAATCTTGCCGCGCAAGATCACCTATTTTGTATAATAATAATTATTATTATAAATAGTTTATTGAATACATGATAGAATGCTTATTATGCTGAGATACAATATTATCAAAATCTTTTTTTTATATGACTTTTCAATAAACCGCAAAACTCACTAAGACATCGAGCCTATGCAGGAGACATAACGCTTTATTTATATAATATGACTGTTTGTTTATGTTTATTCATTGAATATAATTATAATTATATCGAGCCTGTCCGGTTAATGTTCAACATGAAATCACTAATATATATATATATATATAAATATATTTATATATAATATCATTATTGTTAGTGCCCCGTTGGCACAATTGATATGATGTTATTTTGCTTGTATTTTATTTTTATTATTTTTAAGTTATTATTTTATTTTTTTAATAACTAGTCTTCATAATAAAAGATTTGCCACTTCTTATGATAGGTTTGATAAGTTAATTTATTTTTATTTGAAAGTTTTGAAAAGACTTACCTATCATAACAGTAATTAAAAATCTGGCTATGTTGTTTACTCTTTTTCAAATACTCTTTTACCTTATCCCAGCTCAGTCGGTACGCCTATGGAAACATGTTATTCCTCCCTCTCAAAGCAAGATTCAGTGGTGCCATCTAGTTGCTCTGCTTGAAGTCAATGTTCAATGTACTGTTTTATGGAAATATTGGTTGTAATGTGATCAACAGATAAATAATAAATCCAGAAAATAGTCAAATAGTTAATTTTTTTATTGAATCGAATGCTTAAATATATCTACCCTGCGAAATCTATCTCATCTGTAATACTCTGATCGAACAGTGAAATGTGAAAAGTGAGAAACTTTGCTCATGTGCAATCAAGTGACTTTCAAATATAATAATTGAAGGCTATATTAAATTATGAAAGCAAACAAGAAATACAGTTAAAAAAACACAATGAAAAAGTGTCATAAAATGAACTCGAATGAGTGTCTGACCCGAATACGTTCACTTTACAAGAGACAGAGAAATTTGTTACGAATCCAAGAGAACCCACCATCCGCCAACAGCTGTTTCATGGTTTCCCAATCATCAGGACGGCTTGTGGTCTCTCTCAAACTCGCATCAAATATCTCGTAGTGTTGATACCCACCGGCAAGTACAACGTTCACTTTGTTTAGATTCTATTTCAAAAAGTATCTGTGATTCATTTAGCTTGAGACTTCTCTCGAATCCTGAAAGTATTCTTTGGCTATTTGAGTTTGTAGCTTCACTGTGGTAGGGCCCCCTTTTTGTCGGCCGAGCCTCGGATAGGAATTTGGCTGTGTTCTTGAGGTAAGTGGTTTTCTTTGGCAGTTTCAACGCCTATTGGTCTCTGGACATGGCTTAGATTGTCAAATGGCTGATTTGCTTCCGTTCTTGGTGTATTTTCGTATTTATTGATTAGCAAAATTCTGTTACTGTCTTCTTCCAAAATAATTTTTTATCTCTTCAAATCCTCGTTATTTTTCTTCTTGGCCACCATCACTATTTGTTTTTTCTCACAAATTTCAGGTTTTTACTCACTTGCTATGACACTTCCCTTTATTCTAAACTTTGCTATGGATTTAATATACAATTTACATTTCTATACCCTACATAATATATATAGAGTTAGTTAAATTCATATCTGACAATTTTCATCAAATTTTATCTTTTTATTTTATATATGTTATCTTGAAATTATTTTTTCTACTTGAGATCTAAAGTTTTATTCATGAATTTTGATTTCTATATTTTTTCATAGGTTGTGCAAATTAAATGAATTGTTGGCAACATACTTATGACAATAGAAAAGCTCCACTGCTAAACTCTTGAGACATCTGTGTCGTCTAGAAAATGGTACATGGTTTCAGAAAAGCAAAATGTACAGAAAAATTGCAAAACAAACATAGCAGGTATTTATGTGATATATAAGTATAATTATATCACTTTTTATTCTTTTCAAATTGAACAAATCTTTCTTACCATAAAAATATATACACAATATGGAGATGGAACATTAAGATGAGTTTTATATATGAAATTCATCGTTAGAATGTATATAAATGAATGCTAGTAATGAAATATAAAAATAAAACATATAGATGGGTTGTGTAAAGATAAAAAGTATGAAAAAAATTTATAGATAAAATATATATGCAAAGTGTGTATAGATAAAAAGTTGATTAAACGTACAAATAAAACTAGGTAAAACTAGGATAAATTAAAAAAAATTACGGGATGCACTCCGGGAGTGCCGACAGAAGTGAAAACGTATTTTGGCGCGTTAGACATTTTTTAGATGGTACTAGGGTTATTGGGTTATGAATTGCATTTTATTTATGAATTGTATTGTACTAATTATTAGAAACGTTAAAATACATTTAATATTCTTTTATGAATCATCGGTAACAATTTCGACAACTCTTGTATCATCATCATTATTATTAACATTATTACAATCTAAAATATGGGTTCATGGTAACTAAAATGGGAAATAAACAATTTTGATTCGAAGTTATTCAAATATCTCGTGAATACCGCATCAATTGTACTTTTAATTCTCGTTGTGCTAATATTGCGTTGATTGGACATAGTAAAATCAAATTCTCTATTACACACATTCAATTTATTTAGACGCGTTCGCGGTCTGCTATATGTTCATGCATTATGCACACACTATAGCTAATAATATGCGTACCACGCTACAAGCAGTCTTCACTTCAAGCATATATGCACACACTATAGCTGCGTCTCATTACGGTGTCGCGAGTCCAGCGATTTTCTCTCTCCTAAAATATGCCTACCGCGCCATAAGAAGTTTTCACTTCAAAAATATTTCTACAGCTACATATCTATCATTTTGATGATTTAATTTTTTTTGATATTTTGAGATGAATCCGTTGAGTTTTTTCTTGATATTTTGAATTTTTGTTCGGTTTTTTGGTAGAATTTGATACATTCTAGGTGCTAGAAGGCAAAACTGCATTGGCCAACAGTTTTTGATGGGAATGGAGTCTTGTACGAGGTATTATATCTCCTCGTATTATGGTTATGGGTGATGTATTGAAGTTCCGTTTGGTTTTTGAATTGGTGAACCACGATGGAACGGTAAAACAATTATTTTATGTTAAAAACCTGGGCTTCATTGTTAACCTCATCAGATGGGAATGTATGAGGCCTCATCAGAATTATTTTGAGGATTTTTTTTTAATATTGTTAATTTTTTTGGGTGTGCATTCATCGCTCCGCCCTACCGTCTGATGCCATAGTTCAATCGAGAACCTACCAATGCATGATAGACTGTTTTCAGTTTATTCAGATCTCAGAACGATACTCTTAGAAGTTTGAATTTATACATTGAGTATCTAAGATTTCTGGTGACAGTTTCTTTATGTTTATGCCATCTCAGATGTTTATCTATGATTATTCTCAAATATTTTATGTTATCCGTTCTATGGATTTCATAACGGTTATCAATTTTCAGTCTAGCATAGTCTGGCAAGTTTCTGTTGATGCATGTGAATGTAATATATTTAGTTTTATCGAAATTTATAGTCCATTAATTGTTATCCATCCAATTTTTGACTGTTTTCGGATCATTTTCTGCCGAATATTTAGGTTCTCCCAACTTCTAGCTTGATATAAAATACCTGTCTCGTCAGCGACACTGATTATCTGCTCACAACTATCTAATTTGAGTAGATTGTTTATGTAAATTGTGAATAACATGGTTCCTTGTGAGACTAAACTCAACTTGGGATACACTACTCACACAATTTTTATTTAACATATTGGTTCTATTAGATATGCCATCAGATTCAGCACATTTCCTCTGAATCAATGTCTTCTAGGCTTTCAGTAACTGTGGTTGGCTCACAGTATCGGAATCTTTTGCTAAATCTAAAAAAACGCACATAGTTGGTATTCGCATTTTTCGAAAAAATCTGTGTTTATATCCTGGTGCAAGTCGGCTACGCAATTCAAACCATTTTCAGTGGATAGGAGTTGAGTGTCTTCAACAAAACCCAATTCACTGTACCCACACGCCAAACTTTGTTTGGTGGTGCATTTAGTTGACATATATTAGTCGCAATTGAGTGCCCCAACCTTTTGAAGGAAAGTATGAACTGAAAGCCTCGACCTGAATGGAACTCAGCTATCTTTTTCCTAGGAAGCTAAATATTTGGGCATTATAATAGACTAAAGACTATCATCGAACAGCCATATTATTAACATTTTTTCCAAAGCTACAGCGGCAACCTGAACGTACCGCAGAATATTTCACAAGACATGGGGTTTGGAGCCGAAAATTATATACTGGTCATATCAAACGATTATCAAACCCATCGTATATATGCCTCATTATATGGTGGCCCCACTCCGACTGAACTCGCCACAAATCAAGCTGCGGTTAGCCTTTCACAAGCCCCACTGCAGTATTAGAGGTAATGCTGAACCTTCCGCTACTGCACTAGTGCGTAATGAAGGAAGCGACAAAGAGTGCCTGTAGACTACACCAGACATCAAACTGGGCACCACTTCGAAGTGCATTATGAAGTGCCATAGGTAATAACCATATATGCACAACAAATGGGCATCAACTAGAAAGGAAAGCAATCAGTTTTGTATGCTGATGGATCCAAGAAATAACGGAATTCAGTTTCAGGTTCTCAGAATCCCTGGGTGAAGCCCTAATAATTTTCCAAGCAGAAATTTGTGCCCAAGTATGCTTTGCAAGGGCCTCTAAGGGGCAAAAATCTATATATCCTATCGGACAGCCAAGCAGCACTGAAAGCTCTAAAGTCGAACACTTGTGTGTCGAGACAGACTTGGGACTGCAAACTTTTCCTTAAACAACTGGCTACGAATAATTAGGTCACTCTGATGTGGGTGACATCAGAAATCGAGGCAACTGAAAGCAGACGGCCTTGCCTAGGAAGGAGCAAACACTCAATTTATGGCACAGAACCCTCTGTGGTTTCTCCAAAGCCATTAAGAAAGAGTTTCAGCGCTGGGAAGCCGGCCAAATCGAAACCCACTGGAACGAGGTTCCAGAAAAAAGACAAGCGAAAAGGCTTGTGAGCCTTTTGCCGATAAAAACTGAACAGCAGAGTAAGACAAAACAAACTTGAAACTGAGTACTCACCGGATATTGTTTTCTGAGTCATCACCTCGAGAAAATGGATACATCAAACAGTGAGCTGTGCCGTTACTGCGAGGACTTTGCTCAAACTTCTCTGCAACTACCAATCACTGTTTTGCAAAAGGCTCAAGTTCCACGAAAAGTTTTTACTAACTCCCTCAGACTTTGGGAAATTAGCTCCCAAGAAACTGAGCCTTTCGGTATAGATGAAGGGTATTGAGCAAAAGGATTAGGTACGTAGAAGCCGAAGAGCCATATCGACACCCCTTTCCCCCTTTGGACCTGTGTATCATACCAGGTTTCGTCCAAATGAACAATAAACGCTTGGTCATTTTTTATCAAACCACCAATAATTCAAGCAGATTTCAAGAGAGATTGAGTCACGAAATTTCACGAAGTGTAATGCCTCCCTAGTGGTATTATCGAACCTGGTATAAATATTTTTTCCTTCATCATCTGGTAGTGTATTTGACAAATTAGCAAATTATTCTTCTTATATTTTTGGTTAAGATTTTTTGTTTATTTTGCGAATCAACACCATTTATATTTGTTCTATATTTGTGTACACACGTATACTTTGTATAACATCATAGCTCGAACCATTACTAGCTCCAATGAATTGACGGTACATGTCAGGAGGTATATTGAGAGAATATTTGGGAGTAGTATCACATTTTCAAATATTATAAATATATAAATAATTCAGCACGCAACTGCATGCTTGTCTCGAAAGATTTCAGGAAGTCGTTCCAGATGGTACCGGATTATTCGAGAATGTCCAAGAAATGAACGTCAGGAATGTTCTAGGTACTGATGACTTTAATAAGAGACAGCGACCGCTAGAGTAAATTTGAAGTTTGTGGACATTTGGAAAAATTCGGGTCTCTTGGTTGGGCCCGTTATAGTATACTCACCACTGCTGGAAGTACGGTTCAGTTCTTATGGAGGCCAATCTAGGGAAATCTTGTATCTGACCAACCTAACAGAAGGAAGGAACGCTAACGCAAGGAAGTTTTTGTTCAGAAACGCGAGTTAAACGAAATATTCTTAGTTTAGTAGACTTCTTGGTATTTTTTTGTAATTGTCGGAGTTCAGTATTTTGACAGTCACGAACCTCAGATTCGTAACTTTTGGTGTCATAGCAAAGATATTAGTGGCTGATCTGGGGAAAATTAATGGTGAATTCAAAAAATATGCCCTACGAGATACAAGCCATGATGGAAATGATCAAGCAGCAGTTTGACGAGGAAAGTATCAGAGACTGAAAGAAAAATAAGAGGTGGAAAAACGTTGACAGTGAGAGAGAGGAGAACAAGAGAAGGAGAAATGACGAGAGAAAGAAATACATCAGAGGAAGGAACAAAGACAGCAACGTGAAGGATTCCATAAAACTCAGGGACCGATCGAGGAACTAAAAAAAATGTGGTTGGAGCTCAACATTTCGAAAGAGATTGCAGGGTACAGTTGTCACAAAGTACGTTATTACTTGCGAGAACTCATCGACGAGGACTAGATCATCTAGTTATTTCTCTGGCAGATTCTAGGATTAGCTAATTGGAACTGTTAATAACCTTGGCCCCGAACAAATCTCCGAAGAAGATGGTGGACACAGTCGAAACGTTGGAAATGTTATGAAATTATCACTTGAAAAAAATCATCATTTCTGATATGAACCAAACCCCCAAGAAACAGGAAACTTAATTATATACTCCTGGTTCCAGAAAGTCACATCTTTTCTATATATATATATATATATATATATATATATATATATATATATATATATATATATATATATATATATATATATATATATATATATATATATATATATATATATATATATATATATATATATATATATATATATATATATATATATATATATATTTCTCACGCCCTACTTTGGGAGACCCTGTGAAACTCTGGCCCCCTAACTGTTTAGGGTGCCCACTAATTATTTTGCTTGGCTTGCGAGAGGTTAAAACATTTTACTTTTCTGATTGTGACTACCTGGTATAGTGAAATGAAAAAGTGAAGTGAAAGCTACTGTGTTTATTGAAAAGGGGACAAAAACATACATGATGGTAAAAACAAAAATACCAAGTGCAGTAAAAACTCTTGTGGATCATTAAAATTTTAAGAAAACGAAAATAACTGAATACCAACTGAAGTGAACAATGGGGGTATGCACCAAAAAACAAATAAAAGTAACACTTACATTATGATGGAAAGGGAAGGAGATGTGTCACCGTGGACCAGCAGCATAAAACCAAGAGAGCCCGATTAAAAACAAACACATTCATTTATAGAAAAAATATCGCTGACTTGCAGAATCACTGTTCTTGCTATTGATGAATGCAATACCGGACTGAAACCCAATCCCTGGTTAATGACTGGCGTTGAACTTTGAATTTGCAGGAAATACTGTATTTCAATAAATGTTATACTAGATGATGAATTACTGTAGAATAAATGAACTCTGGATTTTTCCGCTTTGGGTTCAATTATGTTTGAATTTTATTTTCAAGTCTGGTAAACTAATTTTGAATTTTGAAAAAGAAATGATTGGTATATTTCTATTGGGTAATATTTTTCATACTTGACAATATATATATATATATATATATATATATTTTACTTCAGTTTCTTGTATATTATATTTTCGTCAATTTCTCGGAATGATGACAAATACCATGTGAAACGTAGTTAAGAGAAATTATGTGAATTGACTGAATCAGACCTTTATTCCGAAGAAAATTAAAAAAAATGAATATATATATATATATATATATATATATATATATAATATATTATATATATATATATATATATATATATATATATATGAGAAATACCTACACTGTGAACACGTGGAAAAATTAATTCCATCAAACAAAACATGTCTCACTAGTAATGCAGACAGCAATGGATCTCATTCATCCTATCTTATGAAACCGTACCATATATTACGTCATAATGGTAAATGTGAATGAAGAGTTCATTCTCAATTCATAAATCTGAGATCGCGATTGGGCGGCCTGACTCAAAACATACTATTTTTTATCCCGGAGAGATCAGAAGTTTCGCCGCCTTACTTTGCTTTTATCACACGTTCCAACAAGCAACACGTCGGTCATGTTAAAAGAGGGATCTACCGAATTTGATGACATGTGTGAGAAGAAGGGCATCCACAAAAGAGATTTTATCTGAGGGACCAATGAAACTGTATCCTCGAATAGGTATTCCAAGTTCCAATTCATCAGGAATGGTGTTGATAGGAAATAAACGAAAATCCTTATTTTTAACCGTTGCGAATAATTTTTTCTGTGAATTATGGTAATTATTTTGTCATGGAAATAAGTGGAACTTTTGTATTCCATAATAGCTGGTACCAGCGTCCGCGTAGAATTGTATTTTTCCTATATTTTTCCTTGTGTTGTTCTATACCCAGGTTGAACACTATTTATGTATTTGAAACAGAGAGCCGAAACACCAATTTTCATGACCCTAACTTGAAAACTAACGAGGACCCACATAACAAATTAAACCCCCATGTCACCCCTTTAAGGGTTGAATTTCTGAAACTGAAACCCTATTTTTATTTCTAACAAAACCTCGGATACCAATTTTATTACCTTAACTTTAAAACTAATGGAACCCCCATACAAAACGTTCACCCCCCTTTTCACTTTTTCAAGGGCGGAATTTCTAAAAGCACCGAAAGATGTATTTATTTATTTGCAACAAAGACCTCAAATACAAATTTTCATGACCTTAATTGAAAAACTAACGGTTCACTTATAGAAATTTTCAACCACCTATTTAACCCTTTGTAACGAAGCATTTTTTCCAAGGTCCGTTACTAAAAACGGCTGTCCAAAAGTTTGAAGTAACTTTGGTACGTCCCTGCCTATTTGGGGGTTCAACATTAATTATGGATTGGCAACAAAATAATGCCCCGTTTAGAAAATAAGTGTAAATATACAAAGCTACTGGATCGATCACAAAACCGAACAAAAGAAAGTTCTAATGCCTTTTTGCACGGTACAAAAAGACTAAAATACTTTCCTGACTATTTTTACCATGAGAGTAGAGAAATGTTGATTCATATAAGTGAAAACGTAGTATGCCAGTGAGCCCGTTGGATGGAAAAAAAACTATAATTGTTTGGAAATATTTTTTCAAATTAACCGACACCAGTGTTATTGATTTACGATGGGCATGTCACTCATATCTCAACAAAATCAATTCGCTTGGCCATAGAAAATCGAGTGGTTATTTTAAAATTGACTTCAACAATAGCCTCCCCCCAGCAAGACATTTCCAATTCTCAGTCCACAGCAACCGTAGGAGTTTTGCAACCTCAAATAGTCCCAGTAGAATGTACTACTAACAAGCCTTCAACAAACCCAGCGAGCATTCAGAAAAGGGAGGCTTTGGAGGTTCTCTTCTGGAAATGTTTGAAAGGATCCCAGTCAGCCAGTGGAGGAAAAAAGGAAAGGGCTTGTTACGAACTGTGAGATAATCACCACAACCGAATACTTGCACAAAAAAGAGCTAGAGGGAAAAATAAAATTACTAAAAGAAGCAAAATTAGAAACAGAAGAAAAGAAAATACAAGCCATTTTAGAGAAACGTGAAATAATAAGTGATAGTTCAAGTGAAGACGTGAAGAGCTTTTCTACTAGAGAAAGCGTGGACTGTCTCGATCTCTCTGGCCAAGAAGGATAATTATCGGAAAAACCCCTGAATCATTCAGATTATACGTTGTCGGAATTCTGCAAAACACAATGAAGGCTATAATGTTAGATTTTTTCAAATGACATCCATACACTATGAAATTTTTTGAAACTTCAGAAGAATCTTTCATAAGGAGAAAATTGTCGAAACCAATTGCCAGCAGCTCTGCTCTATACAACATGATTAGATTTTTTACCGATCTTCCTGATCTGAGTGATATTTTTTAGAATTAAGGAAAAAGTTCCGTTTTGCAAAATACAATAAAAAAAAAATTTTTCATAATAATCATACTTTTTATCACCTCCTTTCCTTCGAAAAATTTAAAGCTGATTTATATTGTTCTTTAATTATCGACTGAAGAAGTATTGAATGAATGTGATTTTTTGTGGAGGAGCAACTTTTCTTGAAATGTTTTTTTGGGTAACCTTCCACAGTCTGAAAATGAAAATATAATCAGGAAAATCTATACAATGTAGAAAGGGCAAACTGATTAGTTCACCCCGATAAGTTCACCAAATTATATTTCCTATAGAAAAATTTAAAATTTATGGAATTTGGATTTTTCTTGCAGGATCTTTTTCGCTTCTTCAAATGACTTATGTCAATTGAGGTCTGCCAAAAAATTTGAGAGTGACGTATTAGTCATTTGAAATATGGGGTGTTGTTCAGATCAGTTTATTAGCATTTTACCATATCTCACTTCCTCTCTGAGTAGAGGAAACCAACATAATTTTTTGAAAAGTCGTTCTTATTGGAAAGAAGAATACAGGCCGTTTCTTTCAATTTTCTCCTCTTTGATGTGGTTTTTTCATCCAGATTTTCGTCCTATTCCATTCAATCGTATGATCGCCATTGGATGTGAGGATATGTCCTGCAATTTTTGATCCGGTTATATGTCGATTTCTGATATAACTCTGATGTTCACTTTGGCGCACTTCACCTATATAACTATCACCTACACATTTCACAACCAACATAATACCTTATGTCCCCGGATTATCTGAGAAGATCAAACGGGTTGGACATATGTATGATGGGAGCACATCATTTAGAACAACAAACATACTGAGATCTATAGTAACACAAACAAACCAAAGAACTCAGAAGAAAGTACCAAAAACTGTATTTACAACATACTTTGTTAGTGTGGTGATAGTTATATAGGTGAAACGTCAAGACCATTAGAAGTGCACCAAAGTGAACATCAAAAATTGCAGAACATATCCTCACATCCAATTGCGATCATACGATTAAATGGAAAAGGACGAAAATCTTGATGAAAGAACCACATCAAGAGAGGAGAAAATTGAAAGAAACGGCCTGTATTCTTCTTTCCAATAGCAACTGCTTTCCAACAAATTCTAGTGAAATGGACCATACATGGTTACCTCTACTCAGAGAGGAAGTTAGATATGGTAGAATGCTAATAAACACCCCATATATCAAATGAGTAATACGTCACTCTCAAATTTTTTGGAAGATCTCAATTGACATCCGTCATTTGAAAAAACCAAAAAGACACTGCAAGAAAAGTCCCAATTATTCAAACAATTAAAGGAGATTTAGAAGATTTTGAGAACGGGGGCAGATATAGTCCCCGAAACGTCAAGAACTATATAGAGAAGTATCTTTAGAATTTTTACTATTTTTTCATAGGCATATTCAGGGGACGACAAGTTACTGATGAATTGAATCATTTTTCTATAGGAAATATAATTTGGTGAACGCAGTAGCTTATCAGGGTGAACTAATTAGTTTGTCCTTCCTACACTTGTATAGATTTTCCTGATTATATTTTTTTTTCAGACTGTGGAAGGTTACCCAAAAACACATGTAAAGAAACGTCTAAAAAAGGTTCCACAAAAACGTCCAGACACCCCTTACTTCTCACTTTGAATTTACATGAGACCAAGGGAGGGCAATAAAAAAAACTTTTTTTTTCAATTTTTATGTTTCATTATTTTTTGGTCTAACATGTCACAAAAATCGGACGAAATAACAGAAAATATAAAACTAAGTACTGTAACGTAAATAAACTTAACTTGGTTTTAATAATTTATTTCACACTTAAATCTACAACTTAATTTATATTACTACGCCACTGAATAGCTCGATCGTATGGCTCGTTCAGACTGTTTCTTGCCATCTTGAGGGCTACCTATTTATCTCCGTCACAGGATTCCCGATCTTTCGAATTCCGGCAGTTGGCGACGGCATGTTCCAATTGTTTCCAATATTGACCGTTGTTTTCCGCGGAAGAGCGACTGGATGGTTCTCGAATATCTCCGGGGATGATCTCATCGCTGTCGATGGCAACGTGTGAGGCGACAGGTCCGGCCTAGGTTCGTTACATTGCCCCCTTCTTAAAGACATTTCGTCCCGAAATTTCATCCTTGGAGTGTGACGATATCTGCATGACTCCCCATATCTGCACCGTGAAGTTCGATGGAAGTAACCTCCACGGTCTTCATGATCGGTCGTGGAAGAGGGTTACGCAAACCAAAATCCTGACGCCGCTGGATCTGAATATCGCCTCCAGCATACTTCTTATGACTCTCCAGTCCAACCCATCAATACCACAGGATAGTTTTGGAATTGCTAGATCCGCCAGATTCTGGTCCACCATAGTATCTCTTAGTTTGGTGAGACTCTTCCAGACATCTTCATAGGACGGTTTATCTTGGGAATGCCTCTTGGTAACTAGGTAGTAGATGTTTCTCTGGCCTTTCTTCAACTGTAGCACCCCACCAACTTCTGGATTCTGCTCCCGCAGTGTTTGGAGTTGACCAAATTTCTTGGAGAACACTACGGCGATGCCCCTGGACATTCGAAGATCTTCTGCCACACAGTGCGCTAGTGCGTAGTCAGCAGGCACCTCGAAAAGGTCTCGTGACTCCTCTCTAGTAACCCCATGTAGAACTTTCTGCCCGTTTGAATACAAGGACATAAACTTCTCGAACGTCATATCATCCTCCGGTGGCTTGAGGGTGCGAACTTGGTCATGGTTTCCAGCGTAAGGGGCCAACCTGTTGAAATGGACGACCTTGGTTTCCCTCGGGGTGGCTTATGGATTCGGTACACAAGGTCGTTTATCCTTTTCACGATTTTATACGGGCCTTCCCACGAGTTCCGCAACTTTGGTGATAGTCCACGACGACGTTTGGGGTTGTACAGCCAAACCAGGTCATCAACCTTAAATCCTCCAGCGTCGGCCTTGATGTCATAGGTCTTCTTCATTTTATCGCTGGCACTCTGGATGTTCACCCGGACTCGTTCGTGGATGTCGTCCATTCTCTGCCTAAGTTTTCTGACGTGGTCTGCTCCCGCAGTGTGTTGTCCTGGTGGTATCCCAAACTTCAGGTCACAAGGCAGTCGCAGTTCTCGGCCCATTATAATACTAGCAGGAGTTTGACCTGTTGACTCGTGTACTGCGGATCGATAGGCGATGAGGAACAAATGAAGATACTGGTCCCAGTCTCTTTGATGGTCAGAACAACCTTGGACAAGTGGCGGTTGATGGTCCTGTTCATCCGTTCCACCATTCCATCGGACTGCGGATGTAGGGCCGTGGTTCTTGTCTTGCGGATGTTCAGCAGTAGACATATTTCTTGGAAAAGGTTGATTCGAAATTTCTGCCTGATCCGAGTGCAGCTCCATTGGAATACCGAATCGACATATCCACTCTTTCACCAAGACGTCGGCGACGGTGATGGCTTCCTGGTTGGGCAGGGCAGGCTTCCGCCCACTTACTGAAGTAGTCCATTGCCACAAGGATGTATTTATTCCCGTGGTCGGATACGGGAAACGGGCCGGCGATGTCAATGGCGATTCTCTCGAACGGGCTGCCTACGTTGTACTGACGCATCGGGGCCTTGGGTCGTATTCGAGGTCCATTGCGAGCAGCGCATCAGCGCACTTTCTGCACCAGTCCTGGACGTCAAGCGACAATTGGCCCAGTAAAACCGTTGCCTCACTTTCTGCAGGGTCTTCGTCACTCCCAGATGTCCTCCAGCGACTCCATCATGGATTTCCGCAGCACTTCCTCTCTTCTGTTCCTGGGAACAATTATTTGGCGTCTGTCTTCCCCACCAATATCGGCCTCAGCACACGTTTCCGGCTCTATTGTCCAGAATAAGAGAGTTCCATTGTGCCCAATAGGACTTAACAGCCGGCGAGTAACCTGCGACTTCCTGCCATGATGGTCTTCGATTGCCCTTCTTCCAGCTGACAACTAAGCCAAGGTCGGGGTCTTTCTCTTGGTCTTTCTGGATCTTGCTGTCATTCCAGTTGTCATCCATTGCCGCGGTTCTACAAAGTGTTGCTTCTTTCTCTTCTGCTCGTCGGCAATGTGAGCAATCATCTGGACATGGTCTTCGCGACAAGGCATCTGCATTCTTATGGCTAGTTCCGGCTCGATGTTCGATCTCGAAATCGAATTCTTGGAGTCTCTCGATCCAACGTGCTACTTGACCCTCAGGATTTTTTGAACTGTAAGAGCCATTTGAGAGCTGCATGGTCAGTTCTCAACAGGAATCTTCTTCCATACACGTACTTGTAGAAGTGCTCCACTCCCTTTACAACAGCTTACAGCTCTCGCCTGGTGACACAGTAATTGCGCTCTGGTTTGCTAAGCGTCTTGCTGAAATAACCAATGACCTTCTCCTGTCCCTCCTGGATCTGAGATAGGACAGCTCCAAGTCCCACGTTGCTGGCGTCCGTATCCAAATGAATTTCCCTTCGGGTGGGGGATAGCTCAGTACAGGTGCGTTGATCAAAGCTCCTTTCAGCTTCCTGAATGAGTCTTGACATTCTTCGGACCACTGGAACTTTGTTTGGCCCTCCGTGAGCCTGGTCAGTGGTTTAGCGATGTTAGCGAATCCAGCACATATCGGCGATAGTATGTGCATAAACCAAGGAAACTTCGAAGTTGGTGAATGTCTTTTGGGATGGGCCAATCCTTAACAGCTTTGATCTTCTGGTCATCCCTGCTACTCCTTCCCCAGAGACAACGTGGCCGAGGTATCGTACTTCTTTTGGAACAGATGGCATTTCTTAGGGCTCAGCTTCAATCCGGAGTTCCTCAGTCGCAGGAATACTTCCTCCAAGTTTTCACGTGGTCCTCGAACGATCTGCCGACCACAATTATGTCGTCGAGATACACTAGACACGTGTTCCATGAGAGTCCCTTCAGCACTGTCTCCATCAATCTTTCGAATGTGGCGGGAGCATTACAGAGCCGAATGGCATAACGGTGAACTGCCACAATCCTGAGCCGATGGTAAAGCAGTCTTTCTCGATCTTCCTGAGCCAGTTCTACTTGCCAATATCCACTCTTCAGATCAAGGGTCGAGAAAATCGTGGAACCAGCCAACGTGTCTAGGGTGTCATCTATTCTTGGGAGAGGGTAACTGTCCTTCTTCGTGACATTATTAAGTTGGCGATAGTCTACACGAAAGCGTGTCGATCCATCCTTTTTCTTCACCATTTACGACTGGAGAGGACCAGGGACTGTCAGATGGTTCGATAACTCCTTCTTTTCCCATATCGCTGACTATTTTGTCAGCTCTTCCTTCTTGGCAAGAGGAAGTCTTCTTGCTGATTGCCGGATCGGTCGGGCACCCCAGTATCAATCTTGTGCTGGACCACATTAGTTCGACCTCCTTTTCCTTGTCCGGTATCGAAGATGTCTTGGTACTTTTTGCCTCAATCTCTTAGTTTGAGGCTGTTGAGGTGGTTTTGTGTCTTTGGAAGAGATGGCAACTAATTTTTCTAGTTCTGTGGGTAAGTTGTTGGGTTGGCTAATCGTACCTCGTACGCCCCGGATCACAGATGAAACTGACGAGCAGTGCTCTAAAATTGTTCCTTTCTTTCAGGTCACTTGCCAGTAATTGACATTCATGACCCTTACCGGTACCAATTTTCAGCACGTAACAGGGTTTTCCCTAGGGCAATCCCTCGCCCAATTTTCTCATCATGAAGTTTGGGCTCGAACATCACCACGTCTCCACTGCTCGCACTCCCGTCCAGGCGAGCCTCAGGATGGTTTCAGCCCTCTCAGGTACGCTTACATCCTCAGCCAACAGCACACGGATCAACTCTTCACTTCTCCCATGAAGTACCAGCTCTTCTCCGTTGACACGTAGGACGCCGTCTTTGAAATCCCAATTCAAACCCTATGGAATTCATGATGTCCATTCCGATGATTGCATCGTCTTCGATGTCCGCTACAGTGCCTGATGTTTCACTTTAGTGCTGCCCAAAATTATTTCAATCGGTAGCTCGCCATATACAGTAGCTGGCTCCTGTTGCTGTGCGTAGCTTCAAGTTGTCGGTTCAATTCGTTCCGGTGTTCTGGCAAAGGGAAAGGCCGAGAATTGTCCTAGTCGCACCTGTATCTAGCAGCATGGTGCAAGGCTCGTTATTGATGAGACCGTCTACGAAAACACCTCTGTTCTGTCGTTGCAGGATAGCGACATATGCGTTGTTAACCGGGGCTTGCTGGACACAGGCCGACGATTGCCCCTTCTCGTCGACCTTCTTTAGTTTTCCTGCATCGGAGTCGTGTTTTCGAATGTTGGACATTTGCTACGCACATGTCCAATTTTGCCACAATTCAGCACCTTATCTGTCTTTTCTCAGGCAAAACTTCCTTCATCACTTTTCTTATGGCGGCTTCAAGTCAGCGTGCTCCTGTGAGTCTTCTTCAATACTTCGAACTTTACTTTGGTTTTTGCAGGATTGCTTTGCTGCCTCAAATTCCAGAGCGCGTGCCAGTGCGTCTACGAGATGTGTTGGACGAGCTAGTGTCAACGCTTGTCTGGTTTCTTGGTCACGGAGTCCATCCAAGAATGCCTGAACCGCTAATCGCTCCATTACATTTTCAGGTGTGGCTGGATATGCGAGACGAACCAAGCGTGCAATGTCAGCTTCGAATTCTTGTAAGGATTCGCCCGATTTCTGGCAGCGATTTTTCAGTTGGGAGTGGTATACGTGTTCCAAATGGGCCTGGCCATATCGTAATTCTAGATGTTTAATCAGCTGATCATAGTCCTCCTGCTCTTGGGCGGTGAGAGTTTGTAGAATATTCGTCGCTTCTCCACGTAATGCAAGTGTTAGTGCTACAGCTCTTTCCCCTGCATTCCATCCATTTGCTTTGGCCGCTGCTTCAAACTGTCGGCGGTAATTTTCCCATGGAGTTTTTCCGTCGAATTGAGGCGGCTTCATGGAAAGCTTCCCCATTTCAAAAATGACCTTGACATCTTGTATACCCTCTTGAACTTTATCCAAGTTCAAACTCAAGTCCAGCATTGCATTTTTGTTAACCATCTCTGTGGAGGGCACACTATCAATTCGTTTTTCCAGCTTACTGATCGTTTCCTTTATTTTGTCCATTCCTGCCTCGATTCCGTCTTTGATTTCATCGCTGATTATTTCCTTCATCTTGTCCATCTCTGCCTCGACGGTTCCTATTCTTTTTTTCTGGACGATTCGCCACACCACAGAGTTCTTTTTTTAGGCCTTCTGTGTTTTCAAGGAGCTTATCTTCCAGGCTTCTTGAATTTTCTTCCAGATTTCTGAATTTTCTTCCAGGCTTCTTGAATTTTCTTGAAGCTTCTCTTCCAGATTTCTAGAATTTTCTTGAAGCTTCTCTTCCAGATTTCTAGAATTTTCTTCAAGCTTCTCTTCCACATTTCTAGCATTCTTTTCCCAGGCTTCTTGAATTTTCTTCCAAAGTCCTCGATTTTGTTGCAGCTCTTCTTTCAAGGATTCTATTATCGGACTCAAATCACCTCCGGGAACTTCGAATAAAAAAATTTTTCCCGGGGTCCTCACCTTCTTGTATAAGTCCTTCTGCAAGTCTTTCCTGGATACTTGCTTTTTACCCGTCGTTTCCAGTTCCTTTCCTCCAATTCCTGTTTCAATTCCGCTACCTTCAAATCCGCAAGGCGCACTTTTTTTGAACACATTTTGTCTTTGACGAGGTATCAGTCTGTTTCACACGAAAAGTTTATCAGTTTGTTAAAAATTCACTTCGCGAATTCTTTTCCACGGGCCACCAGTCTATTGTCTGTTTCACGCGAAGAGTGTATCAGTTTATATTCCCACGCACAATTGTCTACTTCGCGAAAACCGGGCCACTGTCTATTTTCTGTTTCACGCGAACAGTGTATCAGTTTATATTCCCACGCACAATTGTCCACTTCGCGAAAACCGGGCCACTGTCTATTTTGGGCGTACAAAAAGGTCTATCAATTTATTCTTCTGACTATCCACTCCACGATCACTTGTTTATTTTCAAAATCTCACTTCCGACACCAATTGTAACGTAAATAAACTTAACTTGGTTTTAATAATTTATTTCACACTTAAATCTACAACTTAATTTATATTACTACGCCACTGAATAGCTCGATCGTATGGCTCGTTCAGACTGTTTCTTGCCATCTTGAGGGCTACCTATTTATCTCCGTCACAGGATTCCCGATCTTTCGAATTCCGGCAGTTGGCGACGGCATGTTCCAATTGTTTCCAATATTGACCGTTGTTTTCCGCGGAAGAGCGACTGGATGGTTCTCGAATATCTCCGGGGATGATCTCATCGCTGTCGATGGCAACGTGTGAGGCGACAGGTCCGGCCTAGGTTCGTTACAGTACTTTTGAATAGTACGAAAATCAAGGGTTGTAGAGTGGAAAAATGGGGTTGTCATGACCCATTCACCCCAACTGACCCAAATCGAAACGCAGCATTTATTTAGTAAATCAATTTAACAAGTTTGTTTCTTCTTGAGACCTCCATTTTTGCTCATTATTCTGATTAAGGTAGTTGTCGTGCTACAAACACTGTCAAAATTTAGTCTCGATTGTAGAGCGATGCAATAAATGTTCAAGCGCTGAATTATAGGGATCTTTTTTAAGGGAACTATACACTGAGAAACGCAACTAGCATGCGTGATACAGCAAATAAGCTATGACTGGACTGTTGGCAACGTTGCAATCCAACGATCGCTCGCATTTAGTTGTTCAAGATACTCTTATGAACAAGCAGTCACAGCTATGGATCGATTTCGCGCAAAAACTGGTAGGTTTACTAAAGCAAAAGTTGAAAAAAGGAAATATAAATTGTCTGAACTGTGTAAGGCTCGAAATACGATCAAAAAACAGTCTAATGAAAATGATGTGTGTGAAGGAAATCGCATTGTTAATCTCAAAGAACTTGTAGTTCATGGTGTCGAAGAGAAACTGGATCTGAAATACAGACTGTAATATTACAAAATAACGATTTATTCAACAAATTACAAAATATATTGAAAAAATACGCTGGAAATGCCCATAAGTTTTGTTCTGCAGCTTCTAGTAAGGCGAATGGAAGCGTTAATAATATTATAGCCCATAAAGCACCAAAATCTAAATGCTACAGTAGAAGTGCGTCTGCAAATTACAGAGTAGCCAGTGCAGTTTACTCTAAAAATATTGGCGAGGTATCGTTATTGAACATAAGAAAAAAAAATTGGATTTGAAACGAGGTAGTCATACAGCTACATATGCTCAAAGATACGATTCTGATAAGAAAAATAGAAGACTGACATCAAGAGAAAAAAAGTTGCGCAGAGTTGAATTGACCAAAAAATGGAAATGTTAAGAAAATCGAAGGAAATGTCAGAAGGTGTAACATATCGACCAAACGTTGGAATTAACGAATCAAGAGCATCATCACTATTATTAAAAAACATCGAATCAATATCAATAAATTATTCCATAGTTTATTTTGATTTATAAACATCTGGATTATGCATGACTGATGACATTTTACAAACGCCGCTAAATGTGAAATAGAGAATTTATATATATATATATATATATATATATATATATATATATATATATATATATATATATGTTAGCCCTACGAAGCAGATCAATCCTGTGGCGACAAAAATTAGGGGATTGAGTATAATTATATATGAATTATGTACAAGTCGATTCACAAAATTTAGTAGATTGTTTGGTAGCATTTATAGTTTATTAAAGTATAAGTGGATAAAAAGGGCTTTAAAACACGCGCGATTTTTTTAGCACGACGGCGCAGCCGGAGTGCTCGAAATAGAGCAAGTGTTTTTAAGACCAGTTATCCACGAATACTTCACGTTATTTTTTTTTATTGGTGCACTTTGAAATCATATATACTGGTATTATTACTACAAAAAATAGAAATAAGAACTAATAATGCAAGAAGGTTGAATTCGTGATGTGACATCAGTATACCTTTCGTTGTCATGGAAATGAGAAAAACAGATATTCATTTGCAATTTGTTATGAAAAATCAATATTTGTTGTCACCAGAGCTCAAAAATGAATTATTCTAATATCGATTTTTTGAATAGTGAGGCAGAATCGCGGTTAATACCGCGAAAATCCAGTAATATATATAAAAAAGAATATGAAAAGTTCATCAAATGGATGGAGGAGCACATATAAATGAACGAATTGTTAGTAATATTTTATTTGACGTTACAAGGTACTCCTGTCAGATCAATAATCAAAAATTTGTCATTTAGACTTCACGTTTCTCGATTTGTCGATGTTGTCATGGTAACTTTAAAAAACGCGCGTTTTTTAAAGTTCGATTTAAACACGCTGAGGCGTGCTTTAAATGGGTAAAAAGGGGCACCAATAAAAAAAAGAATTTTTAAATTCATCTACAACTCCAAATTTACTCATTGCGCATAATGCGAGATTCGATGTACCTAGATTACTAAGAGCAATTATCAATAATGATCTAATAGAAGATTTTATCATGATAGCAGGATTTTTGGATAGCTTAATTATTTTTAAAAAAACGTTCCCAGATCGAAAAGGGCCAGGAATGTTCCAGCTATCAAAATTAGCCAAAGATTCAATACCAAACGAAACATCAGATAGTTTCCACGAAGCGATGTATGATGTACAAATTTTACAGAAATTTGTTAGTTTCATTGGTAAAGAGTCAGACTCAACAACATACATGAAATCTTAAAAATAATGTATTTCAGAGCGACTTTACCGCGTAATTTACCCGATTTAAATGCCTTAAGAAATATTATATCACGGGATTTATTGCAAAAAATTGCGCAACAAAATATAACATACAATTTTCTGAAACGAATGTATTACGATGAAGGAGAAGAAGCTGTAATTATTCACATGACTGAAAAATTGGAGAATGGCAAACTTAGCGTTACTAAAAATAGAAAAGCATTAACTAAAATCATTAATGAATTAAAAATAAATGTTCAGTCAATCAAGTGATTACTTAGTATGATAGTTGAGAATTAATAATATTACATTCATTGTTGTTTATAGTTTTTGTAGATTTATACGTTATTTTTCATTAGCCTGTTAGAAATCTGAATAATTTTTGGTTATGTTTAAAAATATTCGAATTATGTTATACGTACATGTGTTGTACAAATGTATGAATACAATAAAGTTAATGCACTGTTTTTTGCCGTTACTCGTTGAAACTACATTTTATTTTATATCTATTCCCATTGTAATATGTTCTAAATGCATCAGTATAAATTAACGCTATTATTCACAAATATTATTCATAAATATGTGCGTTCCAAAACACAGTTCAATTCAAAACAGCAAGACCCTGGCGCTCACGCTTAATTGAGTCACGAACGATCACTTGAGGCGTTGCCACGATTCTCAGCCTTCACCTTCTTGCACTTCTCATACGCAATAATTTAGAAACTTCTTATAACAATAAATAAATAACTGTATGGCTACGCGTCTTAAATTTTTTTTATTAAATTTGTTACGTACCTTTTAATAATATACTAGTTTTCCAAAAAGATCCGAATGGAGGGATTTCAGTTATGCCTTTAAATGTAGTGTCCGCGGTAGCTCACTATAGGGATTACGTGTTAAACGTTGCAACTTTGAAGCCTTATATCTCGCTTTCAGTGTGGTAAATCATTCCAAAAATTTAATATGATACAGGTAATAATGTTAACTAGAAGTGTTATAAATATAAACGAAATCTGATTGGAAGTGGATTTCACGACAACTACCTTGAGTAATACATATTTCGTAAAAAATTCGTTGTCGATATTATTCTATGTGGTCTCTTATTCTCAGAATTTCACTTTTTAAAGAACATTATTTGTCGAATCGTATCAGTTTCGAATATTCGCTAAGATAGTTCGAAAAAACGAATATTCGTTACACAAACCAAATTAAGAATTGAATACAATTCTAGGCGATTTCTTCAAATCATTCACCATTGGCTCCACGAAACGCAACTCCCCCAACAAACAAACCCATTCAAACGGTTATGCAATTGTTTCGCATTGTTTGGTTTCCGACAACTGAAGAAATTCGAGAGAGCATCGCCCAATCGCAGATTCCATCAACTAGAGAGAAATTTCGCAGATGTCAGTCCCACCCACCACCTATATATTCGTCTTTGTCGCATTCATTGTAGTACATCGAAAGCATGAGTGAAGAGGTACTTGAATAAAAATAAATGAATATGATATTTACAGTAGCAGCACGTTTGCTGCTTGACTGATAACCAATGGAGTGTTAGACAATAACCACGGCGCCATCTTTGATGTCCGCAAAAAACAATGGGGCAATCAAAGTACAAATTATCCGTGTCCGTTTGTAGTGACCACCGACAGGTGAGAATATATTACTCAGTCGGTCAGGTAAACAGCAGCCAGTCGGGTAGAACTAATCTGGGGAAATAATCCTGTAATGATGATGATAACGCCTTGTTTGGTGCATCATTGCCATCATCGGAATCGGATCAATAATTATAATTCAACACGCATTGGAATTATTGGCCGACAAAATTACTGTTTTTCTTTGGGGTTCGAGTTATTTTGTATAAATATGCTCAGTGTATACTTACCGTTATATTTTTAGTTGTAATATCACAAGAGAGTGGGAGTAAAGTGAAAATAATTCGACAGATTTTCGAAAACTTGTTGCCAAATCTAGAGAATTATTTTCTACTTTATCGAACTCTCGTGTGGTCTTCTATAGATTATTTTTTGATGTTACGATCATAAACACATTTCCTCGCACAATGAGACAATGTACCATACAGAAACTAAAAATAAAGATAGTTTAAAAACTAAAGAACACGCTTTAATAGAAAACTAAACTAAAAAGTAGAAAATAATTTTAAATGAATTTAAAATAAGAATACAGTGATTAACAACAAATTTATTTCATCGTAAAATGCGTGGGGTGCTTGATGTCAATTGTTGTTAATATTTCATGGACAGATATTGGTAAAAGTAGAAGCATTATGAAAATATCTTAAAAAGCACCCTACGCTTTGTTACAATGAAATAAATTTGTTGTTAATCACTGTATTCTTATTTCAAACTCATTTGAAATTATTTTCTACTTTTTAGTTTTCTATTGAAGCGTGTTCTTCAGTTTTTAAACTATCATTTATTTTCAACTTTCCAGTTTTGTTTTCTATTAAAGCGTGTTTTTCAGTTTTTCAAACTATTATTATTATTATTTAATTTTTTTAACTATTATTCTCCAATTTTGAACAGAATCGGACCATAATCACAAAACTCGTCCGCCATTTTAGAGCCGCCATCTTGAATCCTTCAATTTTGACAAAATAATCATAATCTCCGACCCCAAAAAACCCACATACCAATTTTGAATAGAATTGGACCATAATCAAAAACTCGTCCACCATTTTGGAGCCGCCATCTAGAATTTTTCAATTTTTACAAAAAAATCATAATAAAGGACCCTAAAAACCCCCACATACCAATTTTGAATAGAATCGGATCATAATCACAAAACTCGTCTACCATTTTGGATCCGCCATCATGAATTTCTCAGTTTTAACAGAAGAATCACAATCTCTGACCACGAAAACCCTCAATTTTGAAGCGAATCGGACCATAATCACAAAAGTCGTAGGCCATATTGGAGCCGCCATTTTGTTCTTTTTTCAAACAAAAGTTTCTTAATGCATTGTCACCGGAATTATGTACACCTGCCAAATTTAAAATCATTCGTACGTCTGGAAGTGGGTCAAAATCGCGCCCAAAGGAGTCGGTTACAAACGAACATACAAGTGAAGCTAATATAAAGCGTGTAATAAAGAGAGTTGTCAATCCTGCAGAAAAAGTTGGCATGATGTTTAGACATATCTCGCAACTGGTCGAACTGAGTTAGTACAGTTGGTAAAACAGATTTCTCTTCAGTTACCGGTTGAGATAAGGCGGGTTTTTCAAATGTGTTACTTCCATATGGTTGATATGGTATATATTTCATATTTTTTATTAATAATAATTTTATTAACCATTTTTGGTGTAGGGTGTAATATGGTAGGTCATATAAAGCACAAAGATGTATGTAATTTATCCACCATTTCCTGGATAGATAAAACTATGGATATCGCATAGTGCAGTACGTACATAAGGTACAGTTATATATAACAAAAGTGTTTATGAATAAACCACAAAAATTAGGTAAAATTGAAAACATATTAAGAATATTATTACAGCAAGTATATGTAAAATTTTAACTAGTTACAGCAAGACCAGATAGAGAAGACAACATGACACAAGATACATATTTGAAAGTATAAATCAAACTGAAATCATCCAAATATTCTCGATGAGAATAGTAACATTTATTAATTAGCAGACATTTTATTTTATTGAAAAATATTCTGTCACCTCCAGAATTTTTAATTTCAGTTGGTAGTTTGTTGTAGGAAACTTAGTGCTGTTTAGAGAGAAGAATTTTCGAATTTTGCGGTTCTGTGGTTAGGTATTCTCAAGTGACCACCATGGCGTGTGTGATAAGCATGAGAAGAAGCATTTGTTTCGAAGGATTTCAAGTTGCTTCTAATGAATGTCACACTATTTGAAATATATATCGATGAGGCAGTGAGCAATTTCTCTCTTATAAATACTGATTTGCAACTGTCTCGGTAGTCCATATCAAAGATCAGTCTCAATATACGTTTCTGGCCCACAAATACTCTACTAAAATCTCTTCCACAACCTCATGACATTATGTTGAAAGAAATGTGTGAGTATACCATTGCACCAAAGAAAAAAATTCTTCATTTTGTAACTTTGAGGGCCCGTAACTTGGTAACAAAAGTTATATGAAGTACTGGTGATATTTTGACCCCATCCATACATTCCCGAGAGGAAAAGAGGAAGTCCAGGGACACCCTGTATATCTAGCGTAATGTGGGTTAACTTCACAGAGACAAAAACTTCGAAGGTGTTTCTTGAATTTTTTTTTGGAAAGTGCCTTTGTAGAGATATCAGCTGTCACACTTTCTGTACATAAATATTCCAGATCTACTTCTTTATTTTCACAAGGTTCTCGGATATAATTGTGGCGAATCTTCATCTGATTTGTACAGTAATAGAAGAGGTATTTCTTAGTTAGTTTTTGAGCCACTTGGTTGTCAAAATATAGTAGCTACAGCATCCTCCTCCGAATAGTCGAATTCTTTTACAAAAATTCTCATATATGAGACTTCCTCAGCAGTTTTGGAGAGTACCATGTATTCTGCCTCGGTAGTAAAAAAATCGAATGATTTCCGTTTTCTGGATTCCCATGACACCGCGGCTCCACTAGAAATGAAAGCAAAGCTTATACAAGCTTTTCTTTCATTTACGATTATCCAAGTCTCCTTCCCAATCAGCATCTATGGATCCTTCGAGAAAGCACCTAGATTTCCGAAAATGTGATACAAGCAAACTAGTTTTCTTCAAGTATCGAATTGAATGAGTTATGACACTTTTTATATTGAAGTGAAGGAGGATATGTATTATATATTTTTGTAGTTCAACACATTTTCTGCGAATACAAAACATTCTATAGAGGTTCAATCTACTGGTGGAAGATCATTTAGGAAGAGAAAGAATAATAGTGGCCACCCTTTGGAATATTGTGGTACTCCAGAATTAACAATGTATTTTCCCGTTATGTTTGACAAAAAAAGCTGTTTTCCGAAATCGCTCAAGAATGCCTATTTCTTTACTCAGACCCCAAAATACGCTAATCCAGTATTTTAGTCCGTTGCTAAGCAACGAACTTTCCAGGCCTAGGCCGTCAAAATCGGTCCCTACCGGTATTTTATATACATTTTAGACAGTAAATGAATACACGCAAACAACCAACTCACATCAAGAATATTTATTGAATATATTACTAAACATATGGAACGTTTAATATAACTATTTTTGTATATTTATAATTATGTTGCAGTTTGTACAATTATTGAACATAGGCTGAACTCTACCTGGAAAGTCATTCTCTTTGTCACTTTCCCCACTGAATTTATCTGTTATGTTACCTGAATAGTCAGCGACTTATTGCTGTTTTCACCTTCGGCAATAATACTAACAGTATTAGCAGATTTCCCTTCCCCTTCTAAATATTTTATCTGCTATGTTAACGTTTGAGGATTTCCATCCCCTATGCCTCTTTAAAACGATTACATCTTCCCCAGCATTACCCAAAATTGTCGCAGAGGACCGACGGAAACAATGTCCTGTGTATTCATGTGCACATGGCAAATTAAAAAAAAATTGCGACAATTTTGGGTATTTTGCCAAACTGATGTATTCCCACTATTTGCCTGCAGCTTTCTCATTTGAGTATTTAAAGAAAGCTCAACGCCTCGGCCAACAATTTACATTGTCGTCCGGGAATGTTGGGGAGGGGGCATAACGGGGACGCGAGGCACGACGGGGCCACCCACACATACAAGTAACTACGCACACTAGCCGTGTTTTGTTTTCGCCAATGAGAGGGGATTTCGCATCGGCCTTCAGTGCGGCAGTGACCGGCGATCAGAGTGCACGCGTTTATTTTTGACGCCCGATTCTTTTTTCCGGCGACATTCCATCTGATTTTGAGTGGTTACCAAATGTGTATCACTACTAACATCAACTATTGATATGTTTTGAGCAAAATCACTCTGACCTTGAATTCATTTTTTTGTTCGTTATTTAAAATTCTGTTAGACATGGGGGCATAACGGGGACATGACTATGGGACACAATGGGGTAGCCCGTTGTGTGGGAAAACGCGAACAACTTAAACGGACGAAGAAGTGTTCAAATCCGAATGATCCCCGGTTGAAAAAAAACTCAAAATCAGAAGACTCAAAAAGCTCGCTCTGATGGAGAAAATGTTGAGGAGGATATCTTATGCATCTATTGTGTTGACTCGAACCACACTTATGTGAAGTCTTCGGAGCGTTGGGTGGCCTACCAGCTATGTGGACAGTGGGCCCATACAGCCTGTGCAGGAGTTGATGACGCAGATTCAGAAGAAATCCACATGTGCTTATTCTGTGACAAATAAAATAGTGTACCACGTACTGCCCCGCACTGGGTACCCCATATTGCCCCTTCCCCGGGGCACGATGGAGTTTTCATGAAGGTTTTGTGAAATTAAAATTGAAAATATTATTTGATTTCTTACTTCCCCAAATTCGGTGCCAAATGATAAATTAATAAGTAACCGAAGAGTTGTCATTAGTGTTCATTAAAAAATATTTTATGTTCAGTTTTTTTATTGTTTATTTCCCTTAACGTCCCCGTTATGACTCCTCCCCCCCACCCCTATGTCTTTTACCACTAGATACACAATGTTCTATTACTTCGTATTTCGTCATCTATTTGGATAGCATTGTCAGATAAATTCGATTGGGTGATGTTTCTGTTCGGCGTTGTATTGATTTGTGAACATTTCGTAGCAAACAAGTTATTTCACGGTTGCCCCGAAAACAGATTATGAATAATAAACACACTATATTGAGTGTCGCTCTCATGAACCTATAATTCACCAACGGTGTTTTCCAATTTCAACTATGACTGCACGCCTGAGTTGGTAAGAAAGACATGGCGACAATTAACATACTAGCCCAGAAATCGCAGGTATTTTCAATGAAAGATCCAAGTATAAACGTCAATGATTCAATAGTGATCAGAATTTTGAGAAAATTCAAGGAATGTTGATCAGTGGAAAACATCTAGTGGCAAATGAACGACCTCCTTTAGGATACGAAAAAACTGTTATGATTATTATTCCATCCACAGTCAAAAATCCAAGAATGCCATTATTGCATAAAGAGAAAAATCTTCGTGTATCCGAAAGATCAATAGGATGGGTCCCACGCACGAATACAACACGTGTGTACCAACATTAATGCGACTCGGAAACCAACACTTTTTTTTTGTGTTTACGTAGATGGAAGGTTTGAGCGACGAGTCAACCTTTATATCACTTCCACAAATACTGTTGTTTTTGCGTTATACTAATACTTTTTTCCAATGTTGCAGTCAAAAAGTTATGGATTTCTTCAATAATTCTCATTTTTAGTGAAAATGAAAGAAGAAAACAACTTTTGGGTAGACAACAAGACTTTCAACAAATTTTGATATATTTCAACCGATCATGGTCCCCAGAAATCAAAAATAGCTGCCAGTCTATAACAGTAAGCAAAAATTAGCAGGAAACAGCAAAACATTGTGATAATAGCAAGTATGGTTATTTTCAGTAGTATTATCCCTAGGACATTGATAATAGACGAGATAATTTTATGACAATCGAAAGCTCGTTCCTTGGTAACAGCCCAAAGCCGGAGGCTGAGGGCTGTTACCAAGCAACGAGCTTGAGAAATTTGTCATAACATTATGAGGCATTTGTCGATGACCGAGGAATATTCGACGGAAAAATTTTTGACAAAAAAATTTATAACTCAACACAATGAAACATTTATTTATTTATTAAAAGTACAGTTAGTAAAAGTACAATTATTAAAATTTACCTTAACATTAGATTTGTTGCTGTTCTCTATTACCACGCATAATATTTATGATCTTGTTGTGGTGTTCTTGATCGAGATTTAACTATGGTTTTATGGAATTTTGATTGCTGTGACCAGTAATTTTCAGCAATTGTTGCTCTTCTACACCACTTTTTGCCAATTCGCTAACAGCAGTTGATCTATTCGAGTGATTTTTTATATTTTTGTCCTTTACATTCAAGTCAATTGCCCCAGCAGCAGATTCAGTCCGTCCATTTATTGTATTTCTTCCAACAGGTATATCATCGTGCCATTTGTCAGCTCCATTTTTCCAGTGTCGATTTGGTTTTAAGAACAGTCGTGGTGAGGTAATATTGTCGCCTCGTTTTGATATCAGTTTATGAAAAAGACGTACAGGGCAGCTTTTCTTTCACTATTGGAAACCAACCATTCACTACTTGTACAGCTTTCAGAACCACCTTGGCACGTTTAACCGAACACTGGATTGTATTCAATGCGATTTGTTGGAGAGTCATCGTTATTTTTCTCGATTTGAAAAAAATCCACCGGACAAGCAACTGCCTCTCCTCGCCACGCTAATTCTACAGCAGCAATATAGTAAAATTTATGCATAAGACTTTCAGGAGTATTTTCATCCCATAGCAATATTATTTTCACTTCAGACAAATTTAACGAAACTGAACTTACGTTGACATGGATCTGCTTGTAGTTTCTTCCTGATTGCATTGCGGGCATCTCGGGCTGGTTTAAATACTATGTTGTTAAACGGGTCAATCATAATATTATAGTAATTATAGTACTTTTCTTGAAAAAGTTTGCACGAAACGTTCCACATTGTCTTCACCGTTGCTTCTTTAAATGCGGAGATGTTGAAGGGGGTCATTAAAGAGGTTCCAGAAATTAGCACAGGGTGTTTACAATATACCTTCAGAAAGCCGTTTGTGATATAATTGTATTTTGCAGGAAATTCATTTCATTAATTGCTCAAATTGTGCGGGAAATCTCTCACGTTTTCCGCAAAGAAGATCAGACCCAAATTTCATAGGGTGGACATGTTAGGTTGAGTTAGGTTCTTTCCAAGTGGAGCGATAACCGCCCCTTCCACTGCGACCTCCTCAGATCTTTTGTGGCTCGATCCCACTTGAATTAGAGTTCACCTTCAAGTCCCCCGCTTCTGACGAAGTCGATATCGACGATCGGTGAGACCTTTACCAGATCTTTGGGCTCCAGCTGTCCGCGATCTTGTTCGTTCCAGACCGTTGCATTTGGGCTCTGCTGTTTCGTCTTTGTCTTGGCAGAAGCAAAACTCTGCGCTCCCCGCAATTCCGATTTTTCAAAATGCTTTCACAGTTTACAGTGACCTGTCAGTAGTTCTGTTCTAATCTCAGGTTTTTGCTATTGAGTTCTAACAGGGCTGCTGTTTTTCTTTTCAATGGGTTTGGTATAAATGTCTTCGCATGGATTTCCATCGATTCATACCATAGGGATATCATCTCATCCCAGGGGATTGAATCTCGATCTTGCGACAACTTCCTTCCCTATTGCTCATTGACCTCGACAGGTCTCTGTATACCTCACTCTTGCTCCTTTCTCTAAGCAAATATGCAACGGAGAGATGTTGAGAAGGACATCCATTGCAACTGTCAAGGTGGTGGACATTGCCCCTGTTATGGTCAGATACGCTTATCTTTGGAGTTCGTTGAGCTCCTCTCGTGCACACTTCTGTGCCCCTTTGCATCACCAGACGACCGCTACATAGGTGAACATGTTTTACCATTGTGAGGTTAAGTCAATACATTTGTTTGAGTTGCATTCCCCATGTTTTCTCACGAATTCTTCCCTAGGGTTCGACTTATTCTTTTGTATACCTATTCTGGATGACTATTTCAAGTTTCTTATCTAGATTTCCAAATGGAATTGTCTCGCTCATAGAGGACCGGCTTTCTGAAAATATCAAGCTTCCTCCTTCTGGTGAATGATACTATCATTGTCTTGCTGGGGTTGACCGAACGTTTTTTTCTATCACACCTTTCAATGATATTCCTTAGAGCCGCTTGGAGCTCTCCAAACTTCTCCCTAACCATTATAACTATGTCGTCAGCGTAAACTTGAACCTCGATTCCCTCCGCTATGAGGATCGTCTACAAGAAGAAACTTCCCCCCGTGGGCAGCCTTTCACCGCCCTAAAACGATTTTCTCATGGTGGAGGGAGGTCGAGATGATTCCGACGAGGTTATCTAATGCAGTTTCTGTTGATATTCCTGCCTGTTAGGCATACTGGTATGTGCTGGTGTGTTTTGCTTCAGCACCTTTTCCCGTATGTGCCAATCCAAGGCCTCATCTGTGGCTTTCAGCAGATGTGAAGGCAGGCTGAACGAGCGAAGAAATTCAGGTTTGTGGACAGAACAAAAAGATATTAACTGCCCTCTAGAATACCTAGTCCATAATTCGTCCAGGTAACACAGACCTTTTTGCGAGTTCCTAAAGTTATCCCGCACGTAACCAGAACCAGAAATTCACACTACGAGTTCCTAAAAGTTATCTCGAACGTAATCTGAATGAAAAAAATTATTGCGATGTATCTATTGCTTTTGTTGTTTTCCGGTGTTAGAGGTGGCAACACTGCTGAAAAGTGGAGATAATGAGAGAGACGACAGATACGCGAGATATATTATACACATTGCACATCGAGAATTCTATAATACAGAGAGAAACAGATCGTTAGTCGTGGATCATGGAGATCGTCGATCGTCCCTATCCGTTCGTCAAAGCTACTCATGTGATTTTTAGTGCGTGGATCAGCTGTGGATGGCGTTGATTGCTGTTGCTCGAAGCACAAGGTGATTGTTTCTCGTATTTAGCTATTTGTGTTTGAGTGTTTGATGAAGAGTGATAAGTGCAGTTTTTTACCATGTTCTCATTTCACGTAGGGAGTTTTTGTTGCCTACTGATGGTGTAATTGATCCAAAACTTGAAAATATCAGGTACGGGTCCTCAGGGTCTATTTTTTTCATTAATATTGTTATTGTACAGAATCTGTTTTCAAATTTGAAGCTGATGCGCCGAAGGCCCTGAAGTATCTTTAATCTTACTCATTTTCTACGACACAATGATGAATTATTAAAAAACATTTCAGATATATTATCCATGTCGCCTTACAGGGGGCTATGGAGCTGTTTTCAGATTTGATTTTTGAATTCCTTAGGAAAAAACAGTGATGATTCACCTTGCCAAAATCAAATGAACCTTTTTCGAGATATTCAAACAAAAGCTTGACAATTTTGTGAATTGATTAAGTAACAAAAAATATAGAATTTTCAAGTGGGAAATCGCTACCAAATTTTAATAGAAATAATTTAGCAATTCTCGATGAGTTGATTTGTTTGAAAATATGAACAGGATGTTCATGAAATCAGATGTGAATTTTTCAATTAACAGAAAAAAATTTCTAGTCAATATTCAATTGACAATGTTTCCCTTTTCAATCTTGATGATTCATTGTGAAAAACACCAATTCCTAATTGTCAGCCACCAAGACCCTGTGGGATATCCAAAGAGCAGTGAAATGTATAGTTGAATTAATATTCCAATATTATGCTTTATCATTTTCTTTCAGGTATACCGAAGGTGACAGCTAGATTTATGCCAAAAATTTTTCAGTTTTTTTGGTGATTTTGTTTTGAGATACATTATTGACAGTTCTAGACACCTTGTAAGATGATATGTATAATAAACTCATATTAGTTCATTGCTTGTTTCACTATTCTTTCTCTTTTGCAGTTATGATAATGATAATGTTCTGATCTCAATACTGTACTGTACTGCAATACATATGTGTAGTTCAATCCCTTGTATGATATATAATTCAATTATATGCTCAAGAGGTCCATCAACTCAGGTCATGAATAACGCAAAGGTCATGGAAAAAGCCATCAACATCGAGCCCATGAAATATCTGGAAGACTCAGGAATTGTCAACGATAGGCAATATGGCTTCCGCCATCAGAGATCAACTGGTGACCTGCTCGCTTACGTCTCACATATATGGCAGCTATCTATTGAAAAGTATGGAGAAACTTTAGCTGTGGCATTAGATATCTCCAAGGCGTTCGATCGAGTTTGGCACCAGGGACTCCTCGCCAAGCTTCCGTCTTATGAGCTTGCCCCTCAGCTGTGTTCTCTGCTTGCTAGTTTTCTCTCAAACAGGTCTCTCCCCTAGTGGTCGATGGAGTTTCATCTGACACTCTACTCATAAATGCTGGTGTTCCGCAAGGATCTATTCTCGCACCAACACTATTTCTACTTCACATCAACGACCTGTTGAAAGCAACTTCATGTCCAGTACACAGCTTTGCCGATGATAGTACCCTCCATACCGCTTTCTCTTCCAGGGCCCCAATATCAGCCCGTGAAACCAGAAATGAACGGGGAAGAAATGTTAATCATATAAATATGGACTTAGCAACAATTCTCGAGTGGGGATCTAATAACTTGGTAGAATTCAATGCAAACAAAACACAAGCTTGTCTTTCCTCTAGAAAAGCCGATCTCACTGTGCCTAACATAACTTTGTCAGGAGTAACCATACCACTGAAGTCATCCATATCGATGCTTGGTATTACTATCAGCAATAACCTCTCCTGGGAAAATCACGTGAGGTCCATTGCCAAAAGCGCATCCCAAAAACTTGGTTTTTTGTTTCGTGCCAAGAGCTATTTCACCCCCACTCAGCTGCTTATGATCTACAAGGCACAGATCCGACCTGTCCTGGAATACTGTTCCCATATTTGGAGCGCGGCACCTGAACATATCCTGAAGCTATTGGATTCTGTCCAAAAAAGGGCAATTCGTCTCGTCGGTGATGCCTCGCTTACAAACTCGCTCACTTGCCTGGAACACCGTAGAAAAGTTGGCGATTTGTCTCTTTTTTATAGATATTTTCATGGGCGATGCTCTTCTGAAATATCAACAATCGTTCCTGCTTTGGCAGTCTCTTCGAGATTAACCCGTCAAGTTCAGTCATCACACCCCTTCGTGGTCTCTTTGGAGACCTGCAGAACATCACTTTCCAAAGACTCGTTCATCCAACGAACAGCGAGGCTTTGGAACTCATTGCCTAGGGAGGTGTTCCCCGAGGCATACAACCTCCAGAAGTTTAAGAAGAACACCAACTCTTACCTTATTTCCCTCGGTTCCCACGATGTTCTCTGAACATTACAGGATATCCCTTTTCGTGGGAACCAGAACATAAAAAATGTCTGTGAAAAATCATGCATAGTAGGAGGTAGGGAAAATTTTACCAATTCGATACTGAAAAACATGATGTGACCCTATATACTTATTATATTGAATCTATGAAACAAATTTTTTTATCTTATTGATGTACGATTCACCTAATTTGTTCAGACTAACATGAAGAACAGTTATTATTTAAATCCTAAATAGTGACATCAGTAGCTCAGTTGGTAGAGCTTTTGTCTGAAGTATGGAAAAAGATTATCTACAAAACCATTAGAGGACTATAAATATAATATATGAAATATAAATTGGATTCACCTATTCTACATTTTTTGAGGAACCTACTTATGACTTGAAAAAACAGGCAAACTATGTGCAGTTGACCAAGTCCTGACGGGAATTCCTTCCACGAGCTCTCAGAGATATGCTGCCTCAACTTCCCAGCGATTTGTATAAATATGTATGACAAAATAATAACTCTGGGCGAGAAAAACGTACATAAAATAACTTTTTACTTTTTCGAAGTTATGAGCGGAGGTTCATGAAATAAGATGTGGAATAATCATCTACGACTGAAAGATTTACTTTAGTCACTACATCTTTCATCGTTCAATATAACCTCATGGTAGGTTTTTCATGTTGAGAAAGGAAACATTATTGTCCACTGGGAAATTGGAAAAAGATTTTTTAGAATTAGGAAAAATCTATATGAAAACTTCTGCTTTACATTTTTGTTCAGATATTTGATTGAATAACTTCTTATCCAATCTTGATTGGAAAGATTCTAATCAAATATCTGAATGAAATTGCAAATATTCACTAGGATTTTTTCAGGTGAAAAATTAAGGATATTTCACAATATATATTGTATTATAAATAATTATATATTAGATGATGTCAATGTCTGTTTTCTGTAAGATATTACAAAAAGTAACTTCAGTTTTTCATCGCAGATTTTTTTTAATTCTGAAAATATATTTTTTTAAATTTAAAGTTTCAACAAACGCACTTGACGAGAATTTCCCAGAGAACTCGCCCAAAGAGCTGTATATGCGAAGTTTCCACAGAACTCGCCAGAGGCACTGCCTACGATGATCACAAAGCTAGAGCTAGCTTCCATGCGATCTCACAGAGAGAGAGAGGAGAGAGAGATACCTCGACATGAGCAGTAAATGAGAATTTTCCAAAGTACTCGCCACAAGTTTTCGCAGATAACTTGCCAAAATGTATTGTTCGAGAATTTCCACGTGGGATATCGCTAACACATCGCTGAGAGTATCCTGGCTGCGTCCAGAGCAGAGATATAGAGCTATCAACAACCTCTCAGAGAAGTTACAAAAGGCGTCTCAATTTCCTAAAAAGATTTCGTCGAAATATCTTTATGACCTCTTTGTGTTGCCTGGGCGAGATATTGAGAATGGGAGTTGAGAGAATCACAGAATGACTCTTGCAGAAGGAACCCTCCAAGGTTGTCCAACATTTCAGAATTTATATAATTATCCATCGTTGCAAGCCTAGAAAAGAGACATGCAAGCACCTGATTCCCATATTCCTCAACATCAACACTGTCTCTGACCAATTCCATTTTTCATTCTAGGGTCAAGTATTGAGATACTTTTTTCTACTCGACTACACTTTGTAAAAAATATGCAACTTGCGAACAAGCGACGCAATGTATATCTCACAGGCTCATTTGGATCGAGCACAATACTTTATAAGCTGAAAAAATAGTCAGCCGAATGAAACAATTCGGTAAACACCATCAGGCGAAATTGACTATTCAGCTAATCGATATAGAGGCTTATTCTAATTGACTTATAGCCTGTTAATACAGTCATCTGCATGAAAGGCAGGCACGATCACTTTTTCAGTTGAAACAAGACATAGCGGATCCCCAAACAAATTGATACATGGTAATGGACTATAATTCAGTAATTAATCGATAAAAAATTATATTGATTTATGGGAGGCGATTCTGATTGAACTCAATAAATCTCGGATATTGCGTTGTAATTTGATATATCTTGATAGTTTTCGAACTAATTGATACACAGTTATGTGTTCAGGAATATTTATTAGAAATTAATTACATAGCGATGAATAATATTTTGTAAGGTAAATGAATTGTCGCATATAGAGAGGTGAGTTATCGTGGTGGGAGATTTATTGCCCAAAAATGAGAGGCTCGGTTCTAGGTTATTGGATTTTTGTGTTTCTCAGAAATGTTTTTGTCACACACGTTTCAATGGACATCCAAGCGCTTGTTTATCCACCTTTTCCCATTTAAATGGATAACGAGACACTGAACTCATAAAGTTTATGTGATTATTTTCTGACAATTCCATAAACCAATGGAAACTTCCAATTCTAATCATTCTTGTACGTTATGGCCAATCAAAACATTATTATAGTGAGAATATTCTAACTAGAAAATGGCTGCGTGAATAATTTGAGGTATTTTGTTTTTCTTGTCTGACAACGTATATTTTTAATTTGACGTCTGTCATCAATTCGCATGAAAAGTGAGAAATGAATCAAAACCGGTTCAGTACATTGTACCTATCATTGTGCAAGGAAATGTGTTTATGATCGTAACATCAAAAAATATTCCTTAGAATACCACATGAGAGTTCGATAAAGTAGATTCTTCTTTGACATTTATAGAAACCATTGATAACTTTCAATTCAAATCATTCATGTACGTTTTGGCCAATCAAAACATTATCATAGTGAGAATAATCTACCTAGAAAATCACCGCGGGAGTAATTTGATGTATTTTGTATTTATTCTTTGAAAACCTATATTTTCAATTTGACGTCTGTCATCAATTCGCATGAAAAATGCGAAATGAATCAAAACCGTTTTAGTTCATTTTATCATTGTGCGAGGAAGTGTGTTTGTGATCGTAAATTCAAAAAACAATTTACAGATTACCACACGAGAGTTCGATAAAGTAGAAAATTATTCTCCAGATTTCTTTATCAAACTTGTTGCCATTTGGCAATAGCCACTCGAGCCCGTTGGGCTCTCGTATCTATTTGTCTGGCAACAAGTTTTCGAAAATCTGTCTTATTATATTCACTTTATACTCACTCTCTTGTGGTATTTCAACCGAAAATTTCATTCTATCGTATTGATGATGAGATTGGAGGCAATATAATTACAATTTGCGGTCGAACCACTTGGCTACTTTTCGATATTTGGGGTCAATTAAAAAAATAAAAAAAAACAATAAACTAACGATTTTCAAAGCACCAGGAAATCAAAATTGGCAAAGATAATGGGTTAAACTGGTTACAGCCAAAATTCGATACTTCTCAACAAATTATATCTCGTGACTCACTTGAACACAGACAGGAGCAAAGAGCCCGAGATTCTCGTCGATTCTCAATTTTATATTTCCGAGAAAGTACCTACTGAAACCCCGGATCAGACTTCCACAAGAAGTGTCCCGTTCCTGTGCCACTTCTTCGGAGAATTCGAAAACATAACAAAAAGTCCGTCCACTTTTAGCACGGCTAAATAAACGAGCAGGGCATTTTATGTTCTATGACTCCCTTCTTGTGCTCTAATTTTATCAGAACAAAAATATGTATGAAACTTTTTGTAGGAAAGCACAACACCTTTTTCCATCTTAGAGATTTTCAGAAACTGTCGGTAATTTCCCAATCATTCTCATAACTACAAACCTAGTTACAAATACCATTCTATTTGCCCAGACCGTGGTAAGTGATAATCACAAATGTATGATAAGATTCTAATGGCACTAGGAATAGAACAAGTATACAGGAGTCAAATAAAGTTAGTCACTTTGAATAAAAGTGTGAACAACCTTGTGAGGGTAGTTCCGGCAAGTATTTCTGATTTTACTATTTTGAAAAAAATGCTTCGTTCTGCTTGAGAATGAATTTTTTTCATGCCTGGATCATGCACCCCAGGCGGTAAGAAATTACCCATTTTATAAGAACAGGTTTCCTCCCAAATTATATTAGTTATGGGATAATGACATTTTCAATGAGGCTTACATTTCAGGAGTACGTATGAACTGAGATTGAATAAAAAGAATCAAACTACCCCTTTGATATTTGAATAATTATTCTTCATATCAAACTGGTAAAAAACGGCAAAACGCGCCCGTAGTTTTTTTTATCAAGATTTTTTTTTCCGAATTTACACCAGGTGGTAGAAAATAATTCCAGTATTGAAGAATGAAATTTCTCACGATGGGTAGGTAAGTACTAAGGTAGAATCTCACAAAATAAGAATCCCAAGGGATTGAAAACACCCTCCGAATATTCAAATAATTTTTATTTAGAAAACTGTTTTATTTACCTGAGGGAAAAAGTTTTTCATGTCTGCATTTTCCACCCTAGATCATAAGAACTGCTCCTGTTCCAACAGGTTATATCCCAAAGATTATCGGTAACAGGATGATATTATTTTGCATGAGGGTTACTTGCCAGAAGTAGGTACGTATGACAATGAATTTTCCAAAATTATGATTCTATGTGGCTGGAATTACCCCCTAAATATTTGAATAATTTTCATCTTTAAAATCGTGTCTATTTTTTTTGTGAGAGTTTACCAAGGAACAATTGTATGTCAATACATGCAGTCTACTTTATTTCAACAAACATTGATAGGTGCTGAATTTAGCGAGGTGAATCTTATGTCATATTTACCAATAAAGAAAGGAGATATGGTAATATGGAAGTCGAAAATTGGGATACCGAGACAGTTTTCCCAATAGATCTTAGGCCTATACAGTGCGGCTTTTTATAGACCCCCCTGTTGATTTTTAGTAACGGTTCGACTCAGAACAATAGACCCCTTGTTAATTTTTGAATGGTCCGACATGGAATAATAGGACAAAAACCATTTTGAATTATATCACCTATACTACTTTTTGAAATGGAAGGTATTGTGATTGCACGATAGATGGCGCGAGGAAGCACATTAACTTAAAAATTTCAAATAGCATGGTGGGTCAAGTGGTACATCGTTGAAAAAATAACTCAATTCCATTTTCAACCAACTATTTTCTATGTTTTGCTTATACATTTTTTTCACAATATGCATTTGAAATGTCAAGTATAACAAAAAACAAAACTATCATGTAGGGTTTCTATTTATTGAGAATACGAAGCAAAATTATTGTCAATTGATAAATTAGGTGTTCGAAATATGCGCCTGATGCTTCTTAATAATGAAATAGTCGATTTAGTAACCTATCTGCATACCAGCACAGACCCGTGTTATTCGTTGTTTCAGTTGCGATAATACGATTTTGAAACGAAGAGCAGGTAAGTTGTGTTATGATCACTTATACATTAGAAAGTCTCAAACATCGACAAAATCATCCAACTGCTTGGTTATCAGTTTACCAGATCCCGTAAATGGTCATAATAAATAATAAATAAATTGGGTATTATTTGAGTCGGAAATTGGATTATTGTAAGGATTCAAAATCCTTACCTAATAAAGCTTTTAAACGAATCAATTTTTTTTTAAATGATGAATCTGATTCCGTAGAATAACCATGGTTGAAAGTAAAATTGAATGTGCAACTCGACCTCTGTGCCTCTCAAAACTTCCAAGTCGATGTGCCCCCGGCGCCCTTTGTTGAGTAATTGTAATGTATCTTCTCTCAAAAAGTAGGATAATACAATTCAAAATATTTTCTGTCCCATTGTTTCGCATCAAACCGTTCAGAAGTTATCGAGGTAAGGGTACCATTCAGATCCGCAGTTATACTTGAAATTTGAAATGCATTTTGTAAAAAAACGTTTTGATTAGATTTTAAAAAAATGGTTGAAAGGGGAATTTAATTGTCTTTTCAACGATATGCCACTCGATGGGTGAAATCTGTTCTTGGTGACCTGTTTGAACAACTAACATACAAAGAGGGGACCTAGCAGAACTATTTCATGACCATCATCCAACTGTAGCCATTGGTGACTCCAACGCCAAATCACTAACCTGGAATTGCAGGAACCACAACCAACGATGCCGAAACCTGGAAACCCCATAAGCCGACCACAACGACATCATAGTAGCAGCCCCCTTCGCACTCACGCACCTACCTACCAGACATCCTCGACATAGCACTGATACAAAACATCCCAGTAAACCCTGAGATGGATGTATTAGACGAAGGCTCATCAGACCACAACCCTATTCTATTGACAATAGGAGAAGGGGACGTGGAACTAAAGGAGCCAGATACCAAGAACTGAAACCGATTCGAAAGAATCAAACACGACTCCCTGGGAAAAATTTCACAGATCCACACGAAAACAGATTTCGAGAGAGCCACGATACAGCTGCAACAAACCAAGCAGGAGTACTGCAAGGCTTATCCCAACATCTGTTTTCCATTTACACAAAGGATACCCCAAAGCCAGACAACAACTTCATCAAACTGGCACTATATGCTGACGACACAGCACTAGTGGCCAGGTCAGCAAATTCAGCCCAGGTAACCCGGTACCTGCAAGAACAAGCAGACAGACTTGAAGACTGGTTCAATCTATGGCAAATCGAAGTCAACGCAGACAAGAGCCAAACCATCCTATCCACCAGAAGACGAACCGCACCAGCATGACATGTCATCATGAACGACCAATGCATCCCATGGGAAAACAAAGCCAAATATCTAGGTGTCAGCCTGGATAAGAGATTGGCATTCAGGCAACACGTGACACAGATGCTCACGCTAGTGGAGGCAGCCAGAAGGAACCTCAACCCCCTCATAGGACGCAGAAGCAACATGGACCTCCAGTAGAATCTGTTCCTCATCAGGACCATCCTCTTTTCCATCATCCTGTACGCATCTATCGCATGAGGCCAATGCGCAGAAACTAACAGGAACAGGATCCAGCGATTCTTGAACGTGAGCTTGAGAATAGCAATGATCGCTTCTAGATTCGTCTCGAATAGATTCATCTACAGGGACCTGAATGTAATCCAAACTTCATAGACGACCATCTACGGAATCACGCCGACGCAACACTCCAGAAGACGGACACCAACAGGAACCCAGTGATCTAGGACATCCACGGAGTCCTGATCATGGACGACCCCAGGTTCAGAGAGGGGGACAAATACACGTGACCAGTCTAACAGAACCAGCGACCACCGCGACAGGAAGTAGAACTCCACCGCATCAGATGATTAACCAATCTCAAACCAGAACACGTTAGATATCACAATCACCACACCCTAAACTTACGCACCATCAGGTTCAGCACGACCATGCACACACAGCACAAGTCAGGAATGCACACATTATACGACACAAAAGGGTTTAAAGAACTCAGAGGCTGACTTCACACCAAAAGAGGTACGATTGCAATCTTGCGAACGTGCGAATTTGCGAGTTGAGGACCGCTCCAAGGGTAGTGGGGAAGGACGGCAAGTGGATAATAACTCTCGTTCCTACATAGCACGAAGGAGATATATTATCCATGGGCACTCAACCTCAAGGGAGGCATGGTGTGGTATTCTGGGGTCCATGATCGGCTGATCGGAGATGATATACCAAAAGTTGTGAAGTAGTATTTCTATGAAAAAAAATTTTCACGATTAATCAGATTCACCTACAGGAACCGAGATTATGCGTGGTATTGCGTCATCCCAATTGATTTTTTTTTCACCACTGCGGGAAAACGGCTCCAAAATTTGAGTTGGAACAAGATTTTTTTAAAATTTCTACATATGGTTCAACCAAAACCGCAACCATTTTTATGAATCTATTGTTATTACGATTCCAGAGTGAATGTTTCGTAATAATTATACGAATATTTGAATTGGAAATGAGTTTTTTCAACTAATATAACGTTTTATTTAGATGATGAGCGATTTAATTTATATGTATCCAAATATCACGTGCCACCTAAGCACAGAACTGATGAATCCGTAGGGGCATTCCAAACATTGAGACTAATAAAGTTAATAATGATATCGTGACGATCTTCCGAAGATAAAAAATTAAGATAAATAACAACGGTTATTTCATTGTCCGATCTCTTTTTTTCGGCCTCAACTGGATGCTGAATGAAATAGCAATTTTAAATGTATCTGACTGCAAGTTTTTTCCACCAACAATCTCAATCATATAGTTTGAAGGCAGTATATTTATAGGTGGTTCTCGTCTTTCGTTGAGAATAGGAATTACTTGATTTTATGGCAACGCGTGTGTTCTTGATTGACCGGACGGATCATCTCATTGATTTCTTTATTGTTTCTACCGCTTTTATCGAGTGACTCCTGCATTTACCATGAATGGAGGGAAAAATAACAGCTCGACTTCTCAAAGCTGGCGAACACTGCAAATAATGTAATATTTGTTTGATAATATGAACAAAATCACATCCGGAGTCAACTGCGACTGAAATATAAACTTTAGTCACTATCTTCCATCGTTCATGATAACAACTTGGGAGGTAGGTATTCATATCAAAAAAGGGAGGTAGGTATTCACATTGAAAAGTGTAACATTCTCAATTGCGTATTGAATAGAAATATTTTTCTGAATATTGAGAAATCTACGACAGTTTTTTCTGTTTGAATCAGCAACCTGCATATCATTAACACAATATATTTTTTTCGCAATACCTAGTATTTATAGGGTGTACTGATTCAACCTTTGAGTTGCATACATATCTTATGGTACACATTATGCTTGGTAGGGTCACCATTAACCCAAAATTGAGAGCGAAAAATAAGTATGAACAACTTATTTACAAATTTTACATTTTCTATTCTCAACGAGTCAGTCACATAATAAGTATCTAAATCATTATTAATTTTCTTCGAAGAAATGTTTCACACTGATCACATTAATGCATTCTTTCCCCTCTGAGGTTTCTATTAATGATTGTTTATATATGTTATATTTTCGGGTTTTGGGCTATGAAGAAACTTCAACTTCATTGCCACCAAGCAATAACAGTATAAAAAATAGCCTGCCCATCCGATATGCGAACAGGTACGCTCTGTCGTCCCAAAAAAAGTCATGCATAAAAACTATTCAGCTCTTTATCATACAAAGAAAATATGTCCAGCAGATTGCTGAATGAAATAAATTAATCTCGCGAATAAATTATATTTTCCACCACCAAAAAAATGAAAAACAATAATATCAATTAACTAACACTAAATTCCACAACAAAAAACTTACTTGTCATAAATCAGGCAATCAGGTGGTTTTACTGTTTTCTTAGGTCTAATAGATATAAAATGTACATTTTCATCAACATCAACAGATGAAGTATGGTTGGTCATTCTGTGATTCACAATATTTTTATTCACATTTTCACAGACCTTATTCTCAGTAGAAATTTCCCTATCAAGTAAAGCACACTGAATTTTGTTTTTTTAATTTCATTCGTGTGGCGTTCATAAGTTTTATCCATATCAGGTACTCTAACAATATACGTGCATTTCCCTACGATTTTTCCAATAACTGCTGGAATAGGATAACTGCCGTTCAATTACAAACATATTCAATAACTCATCATTATTTTCAAGAGCTCGCATTTTTTCGTCGGTATAAACATTAAAACTTTCATCAGGAGGTAATAATTCGTAATGAAGATAATTTTGTCTATAGAAAAATTCTGAAATTGCGGAAATGCCTAGTGCCTAGTGCCTAGTTCCTAGTGCCTAGTTGAAACTGATATGGCTTACTATCTATGAATATTTGAATCATAAGTGGATATTTCTCAATTCTTTTGTCAGTAATTGAAAACAACTCCTGTTTCAATGGAATTTCGAACATGTCTCTGCTTAAACTCACCACTTTTGTCATTTTTCTTCGGACAAACAGGGGCTAAGTGGCCACTGGCCTTGCCTGAATGACACATGTCATTAAAAAAACGACACATTTGAGTAAGATGATTACCTCTACAACACGCGCATTTTTCACTTGGTTTCGCACTGTATGACAATTGTCGCGATGCTGACGTAGGTGTTGGACGATATTTCCGGGAAGTGACGTAATGAACTCCTAGCTCCAACTTAATGGAAAGTTGCTGGTTACTCGAACTTTCTATTGCCACCATTTCTGCCACTGCCGTTCCAATGACATCAGCAAATGAAGATGTCGACTTCTCTTTGAATAATTTAGATTAAACAGATCCTTCATCAAAGCCGATGATGAATCTATCACGAAACATCATGTCAATCACTATGTCCTCGAACTCATAATTTAATGCTGAATTCCATACTCTCGCCGCTCATTCGTTTGCCCTTTCATGTGGATTTTTGAACGATGCAAAAAATTTAGATCTTGCTACAAATAACGATTTGGTAAATCTAAAATACTTGTCGGACAAATCCGTCAGTTAGTTGTAAGTTTTTTCCACGGGTAGCCTTGGTAGACACACATTGTACATCAATTTATATGCGCCCTTAAAAAAATGGCCTTCTGCTTTCCATCGTCAGTTATCGAATTAACCAAATAATAATTTTTGGAGTCGTCTCTTGTATATCCCCCAATCGCTATCCTGAGCACTAAACTCCCGAACTTGTCCATAATATGATGGAATTGGTTTAGCCATTTCTACTATTTACCAAAACACCAAGCAATAACAATTTAAAAAATGCGACTGTCTGCTCAATATGCGAACAGGTACGCTCTGTCGATAAACACCCACAAAAGTCATGCATAAAAACTATTCAGCTCTCTTCCATACTAAGAAAATATATTTTCAGATTGCTGACTGAAATAAATAATCTCGTGAATATATCACATAGTATACTTATACATATACTAATAACTTATGTACCAGTACCCAAATCCACATGTCAAGAAAATCTCTGCAGCGGATTAGAAAAGTTTTGCATCAAAATTCATATAAATACAAATACAATTTTCAGCTACAACGGAAAACTAACTTACATAGGGAGGCGAGAGTAAAATTTTGTCTCCTTGATTGAACAACTTTTCTCTGCGATTTCTTAGATTTCTTCATTCGCCGCTTTGCAGCGGATCTTGAAGCTTGTAACAATACAGTTAGTATTGTATAGCGACGATCATAAAATTACAATTTGTTCACTTCATCTTTTCTGCAGAATGTACGCATTCATTTAACGGATCACTCTTCCCATATAAATTCGATAGGATATCGCAAATAGCTTTTTATGAAAGTTTCACTCCAGTGCTATTGTATTTTCTTAAAAGCTACGCCCAGTAGCTATATTTTTTATAGCTGCAAGAATAGAGTCAGGAATTTTTATACATTGAAATATTTCTGCCGGTCACGACAAATACATATTATTTCTGCCTCCGTTGACCATTTTTAAATTCGATCAACACATTGTTTATATCACCATTGTTCGCGCTCTTTTATTCGGATTGTGTGGTATTCATTTGTTTTGTTTGCGTTATCTGATTATCAGCTGAACTACTTTTCCGATTTGGGACCGTTCGTTTGGATTCTAATGGAAATTTATTATTGAACGGTGGTCCAATGTCGACATCTTTTGAAATTGTTGTCGGAGATATTTATCGATATGGAAGGTAATCAGAGCTAGAGGAGTCAGTGCAAAGAGGGATATACACTATACGGGGCGACTTACACAATTATTCGTCTGGAATTCCATTTATTCGGGAATATATTTGTCACTGTCTCTGACTATTTTTATTTCACCTTGTACGAAGTGATTGGAAATTGTCTATTCAATCTGTCTAAAGTTCAGGAAGGTTTCGATAAAAGACTTTGTGGTTCTGGGAAATACTAAGAAATCCCTGGAGAACTGGGGATGTTCACGGAAAATCTTACAGGCGGCTTTTATGAGTAACCCAAAGGTTTAACGAGATGACCGCCCTGAATATCTTTGTGAGTTCCATTCTTCGTCCGAATACTGTCGCATATGGTTAATTAGCAAGTCAGTGGGAAATCTGCGATAGATCTGAGTACTCGTGACCTACTGAACCAAGTCCAGTCATGGAAAGTGTCGCAAGATGAAACCCTATCGGATTATCGTCACATTTTGTACAAGCTAGGTAACACTAACCCACCAGAAAAAACCAAATGGAACTCCATTCGGGATAAACTGAAATATAGACTCGTTGAAATACCATCCATATAAGGTAATGAAGCCGAGATAGATACCGCAGTAATGGCTTCTGAATAAAGTACGGAAAAACGGAAGTACTACACTAGGAAGTCTACAAAAAAAATACAAGAAAGCTGTAATACAATCCCAGAGAGAAAGCGGGCATGCCCAATGCAAGAACATCAAACAAGGCTCCGCAAAGCTATCATCAAAGATCCAGGAAAGAGACCAGGCGTACTATATCTGCCTGATGGGAAACAACATCAGAGGTAGAGGCTCTGCGACTCTTGATCCACCAGTTCCCTAGATAAGAACCAATTATTCAGCCACCTGAGGACGAGCACAATGAGAAACACTCACATAAACTACGAAACGGCCTCAAACGTGGTAACGAGAGAGAAGGTACCTCTACCATCTCACCATTCAAATCACCAGGTGAGAATACACCCGGCTCTCCTCTAGGCTACATACCAGATGCATGGAGATCAGTCAGAGTCGTCTTCATTTCCGAACCTTGAAAAACTGACCATTTTCAGGTCAAAACGTGCCGACTTATCAGGATCGACCCATCAAAAAACAATCGATTAGGAGAAATCTACTGCATAAGCAGCAATTTGTCTACTTTGCCTACCAAGTAGAAAAATCCACAGACACGGCTCTTCACCACCTTATTCAGATAAGATTAAGATGATACTGACTGGTCGACAATCCGCAATTGTTTTCTTCATTGATATAGAAAAACTACTTGACAACAAGTTATTTGAGTCTATCCACCTCTCTGCGTTGCCACATGTTGGTCCAACCATGATAAGATGGATCAAGGCTATGCTGTCACAGTGAATGGTGGTAGAGAACTGAATAGGAGAACTGTGGTTATCAAAGGTATCCAGAGAATGTCCTTAGGGGTATTGTCACTCCTGTTATGGTGTTTGATAGTCAACGAGCTCCTTACGGAGTCGGGCTGTATACATAAGCATATGCAGATGACTTTGTCCTGCTAGCTCAAGACCAACTGGTAAACCTGCTGAAAGAAACTAACATGGAAGCTCCTGGCAAAGTAGGACAGCAAAGTGTTGAGAGTCAATCTAGAGGAAGCGGAATTGGTGCATTTCATCACAAAACTCAAAACAAAAACCCTTCCAGAAATATTTTTTCAAAGGGTCAACGGTTATATTATATATATATATATATATATATATATATATATATATGTATATATATATATATATATGGAAAGCATCAAATTATAGATAGTGACATCTATAATCTGCGTGTTGAAGCTTAGACCTGTTATCTTGGAATTTCAGTGACACGAAATTTCGTGCACATTAATAGGTCACCAACAGATGTCAGCAGAGGCCAATCCACGACACCAATAGTTGTACTCCTAGTGCGTTCTGAGTAACGCGAAACAAATAACGAGAATATATATATATATATATATATATATATATATGTATACGACCATCATTCGCTAGACATTAACATATGATGGACCAGTACCACTAAGAGTAAGTCCAGAAATGAACTGGAAAAGGTACAACGGCTGGATAGTTTGCTGCGCTACAAGAGCACTCGAAGTTCTACAAGGATTACCATCTCCATATCGACCACAAAGCCATATATACTACTCACAGGGGCAAGTCAATGGATTGGCACTGAGGCAGACCATGCATTTGGAACAAGGCCTATAATAAAAGAGACATCTTCCTGCTGGTTCTGAATTTCAAAAAAAGGCCCCACATCGCTATCGTCACAATCATACAGGCACCATCATACAGGCCCCTTACCTATGATCTGGTTTGGTACAGCAGTATACGAAGAAGGAGCAGATAAATCTTGGTTCCTCTATGCAAACATGCCTTAGGGTTCCAATTTCGAATAGCCTTGTCAAAAGAAGTGGAGGACCCTGCTGGGGCGATGATGAAGCAATTATGGTGCTGGGATTGAAAAGGATCGCATCTAAATTGGTGTCCAAGTGTAAAAATGTCATAGAAAATTTTGGAATAACAAGAAAAGTAAGCCTCATGTAGGAGCCAGGACACTCAAGTGTTCTTCTGAAAGACTAGCCAGGATGAGCTCGAGAAAGACTCCAATTGGACCAGAACCATTTCTGGGAATATCCAGCAGCATGGCTGTCTGCACCATGGATAGACTGCTATAAAAGCGTTCATTATCAAAAATTCAAAAAAACTCTGGTACAAGGAAACCTGAAAAAATTGAGAGATAATTTGTTTTGGCCCTTTGAATAAAATATAAGTAGTAATATTTTGATCCAAGGGTCGCACGTCATGTTTTTCTCTTTGTAGTCTGTACCGTTCAACACCATCCATACCATACTGTATTCAGCACCCTACTGTATCGTATCAAATCGTTATCATACCGAACCCCACCGGGCCTCATTATATTCAGCACCGTACCGTATCAAATCATGTTTATTCATTCACTCAATTCCATTCTTTCATTCATTCTTTCATTCACTTCACACATTCATACACTGATTTCAACAAACGGTACTACATCGTATACCAAAATTTCGTATCGATTGAATGAGAGAAAGTAGCTTGGAATCCCCCACCAATTCATCCTCTTTTACCTTTCCTGCTTCATCACCGGACCCTGATCACCATCCATCTATAAACTATTCATTGAGACCATTCCAATGAGCCCAAACACGATACCTCTGCTCGCTGAGGAGTTGGATATCCTGTAGATTCCAGGTGATACTGCAGCATCAGTTCAAGGTTACCATGTTCTTGCAATATCATTCGTTATGTAGAGAAAGAGACGTGCACTAGGTTCTCTAGAACCAGCCTACCTTGTGCTAGGAGAAGAAGTACATCAGTTTGGATATAGAAGATACAGTTTGGAGTGAGAAGTAGAGAGAAAGTAAATACGGTAAATCCGAGAAGGGAATTTTTCAATTATTTCCCCATATTCCATTAAGGATGTTGCTAGGATCGGATACTTCTGATGCGTATGATAATGATGAAGTGAATTCACATAGAAATTTAATGTAATAATGAAGGAAAGACGAAAAGTCAATCGAACACTTTATCATATCAATAGATAAATGATACCAATAATGATGGGAGCTAGACGAACATTTTTAAAAAGAAAAGAGTACAAACTGAAACAAAGTATTAAAACCACTCGAGGAGATCCAATGAATCAATTGCGATAGATTATATGAAAATTTATTGACCCACGAAAGTTTATACTGGATATATTTCTACAGAAACTATTCCTGGAGATGATATTAAAGTTTCACTGTCAAAGTTGCCTTGTTTCAAAACATTTTAAGCAGTTCTATTTCCGACTCATATCGCAAAAATGAGACGTACTAGAAAACTCTGACTAAGATTCGCATATGCTGGTTCTTTTTTTAACTTTCTTCCATCTTTCAACTCGATGATGTCTGTGAATTGCAAATTCCAACTTCCCACGAACCTTCGAACACCTTACGTTTGGGTGTCCTATCCTGAAAGCAGTAAAAGCCGCTAATTATATTCGTCCAACAAATGCTTAATTTTTCTTCCAAAAATTGAGAGCCTTGAGGGTGCTAAACTTGTATCTATGTACTTTCTGAATTGGACCAGACTGCGCTCTCTTATCTTGAATGAGAAAGTGCATGTAAATATTGGCCATAACAAGGAAAGTCAGCCTTATATAGGTCCCAGGACACTCAAGTGTTCTTTGGAAGGACTAACCGGAATAAGATCGAAAAAGACTCCAATTGGACGAGAACATGCTTGGAAATATCCAACAGCATGACTGTCTGCATCATGGAGCTCAGTATTGGAAATTTTAAAAACCCCCGTCGGAAAGAAACCTGAAAAGTGAAAGAATAATACGTATTTGCCCTATGAGAAAGTACATGTAAATATTTTTATTTTACACATCACTATGTTTTTTTTTGAGTCAGTATGTAATTAACCACTCTCATTACCACCATCATCAATATGTTATATTATTTATCAATATTAATACCAATTGAATTTGAAAAAATGTTACCGTTGAGTTTTCTACGACAATTGAAGAAAGTGAGAGATATATCTTTTTGAAAAGCTTCCCTGAGCAGTCATATGAATCACTAAATGATTAATGGTAATGTTTGAGTGTTTGCTTTGCTCAATAGTCGATTGTTTTTGAGTATTTGGAATATTATTGGATTTCACCAATGTCAAACCGATACTTCCTTGCAAAAAGTCACAAGGAAAATATGCATCAACAAAAGGCTGAACAAAATCAATAAAGAAAAAAAACAATTAATTGAGAGTGAAATTGTAGAACGATGTTTTTTGTTGAAAAAAAGGATATTCTCAATTGAATTTTGAAAATGTTGATTTTTCTGAAAATTGGTTATAATCATGAAAATGAATAAATTTTTCGTAATATGTCACAGTAAATAACTTCATTTCCGGCTAAAGTATATGCTGAATATTGAACTACATCTGATATATATATATATATATATATATATATATATATATATATATATATATATATATATATTATATATATATATAATATATATATATATATATATATATATATATATATATATTATATATATTTAATTGATAGCTACCCCAAAATATCCAGGAAAATAACAGGATATAATTTTTTGTTCTCAAATATACTCGTTTTAGCCGTTTTCTCGAGGGAGCACATATTCACGTATGACTTAAAGTATCTTATAATGATAACTTCAGCTACCACTTCACTGTTGATTTTTTTGCTGATACCGTACTAGATTCCGATACTCAATCTCTTTTCTCGATTGTGTAGAAGGTAGCAATTTGTCATAGGTCACGGGTCAACACCCAAGTTAGGCTCGCACTTGTACGGACAATGAGTTTGTGTAATCCAATTATTTATTGGAATGAAATATGTGGGTGACTGCTAAATGTGGTAATAGATAATTGGAGTTTTATCTTTTTGATCTATTTGCGATGAGTGTTGGTTCCACACATTGTTTTTCAAGAATTCCATTCTCCAATATTTTTTTTCATTGATTCGCTTCGTGAATGCTAGAATACTAAATATAGTCGAGTGAACATTCGGTGATTGTGGAAAAACTCACACATCTTCATCATGAATTATTACCAATGAAAAAAAATTATATATCGGTAACAATTCGAATTCGTAAAAAAGCTAATGAATTTATTGGATTAAATTGGAATATTCAAGATAAACATGACATACAAAATTGTTATTTATGTTGAATCACAGTACAGTATCCACTGGTACATGAAATAACTCAATACAACAAACTTCAGAAAAAATAAAATGAAAGTGAAACTCCATAATATTGAAAGGAAAAACATTGTTTGATACTAGTTTCGAAAAGTTAGAGTAATATACATAATGAGTCTATTTCAGAACAAGTTGAAGACATCACTGAGCCGATGAATGGGAGCATTTTGAAATTGGCACTTCTGAAAAGTATATTAAGAAGAAACTATTTCTGGTATTTCTAGGAGGTACATGTATTGGAACTGAGGACAGTAGTTAAGTGGCATCCACTTTATTTTTGAGAATTTCAATCATAAACAGTTAATCTGTTGAAATCCCTCGTTTCTCTTACGAAAGTATACAAAATGTTATTCTTGCTGAATTTATATTTTCCTGTTTTCCATATTTGGGGTTTTCTCTCTCCCTGGAAGTAAATATTATTGGTTATCTGTTCTGAGAAGGGTAAATTTTGATAATCAGGATTTTAAAATGAACTAAGAAAATTTCAAATTTGTCAGTAACGTACCGTTTGAAAATTATTTATTTACAACAAAAGTAATATTGGAAAATTCTAATTACAAAATATATTTCCTTTGATGACGTTTCGGGAATCACCTCTGTTCCCTCTATCAAATCCTGGTTTTTGGAAAATAATCACAATTTTGAATCGCACTCAAGTGTTTCGTATTATCTTGACAATTGCTTGTCTAAATCTGACATGGACCACAGAAGTTCCCAGGATGTTCAATTCAACGTGATCTATTTTGTACGAAATTTCTGTAGTTCCACTTCCTTTTCCAGTAGAGACATCCATGTTGCATCCATAGTGAGAGAACACGCAGCTATATTATCATTTCCATTCAATAAAAAAAATACAGAAATATTCTTCTAATTTTCTCTTGGTGTCATTTTGTTCGTGCATGATAATTTTCGTGTTGTCCCACTTTGCCATATGGGCCCCTGTTTGTGTTGGAATATGTTCTGCGAATTTTGATTGTCCAATTTCTCTATTTTTTATATTATTTTTGTGATCAGATTTCCTTATTCTCAAAGGCCTTGGCTGAAGAAGAAGGCAAAGTCGTTGGTTGGTTGAAAGCTGACGAGCCAGAGACAGGGTTGGCACTCAGCTTCTCTCGACACTGCGACCAGCTGGGGTCTATTGTATCACTCTGTCGTCAGTGGTTCCTCATTCAAACAGGTTTGTGCCTTCAATTAGATTTAGTAGCCTGTTAATGAAGTTTTTCGGATTCATGCCTGTTTCCGGGCTGATCTATCCAAAGGTTCTGTGTCGCCTTCTACTCAGGGCATCACAGTCGAAGATAATATGAGAGGCTGTTTCCTCCTCTTCATCACATAGCCTACACTCCACGGTTTCCCTGCGTACTCCCATGGTGTTTAGGTGTTTTCTCAGGCCGCACTGTCCAGTCAACAGACCTACTATCATACGTGCTTTCGTTCTGTTCAGGTTCAGAAGGTCAGCCGTCAGGGTCCGGTTTGGGTGCCCTACCATGACTTTGCTGTGTATCTGCCCGACAGTTTGATCCCAATATTGGTGGTGTCTTCTTTTTATACACTCGTCGATCAGGGTCCTGCATCGGTTTTTGCTAATCCCATGCATAGGTTCTGTCCCTGTGAATAGCGTTTCAGATGCTTGTCTAGCTAGTTGGTCCGCTTTTACGTTGCCTTCAATGCCTCTATGACCTGGCATCCACATCAAGGTGACCTTGTTGTGTTTTGCCAGCTCGATGAGGTTCTGGAGGCAGTCCCAGACCAGTTTAGACTTTACCTGTATAGAGTTGAGTGCTTTGATAACACTTTGACTGTCAGATAAAATGTAGATGTATTTTTTCCTATAACCACTTTCTAGATTCTTCTGAATGCATAATAGCAAGTCTTTCAGTTCAGAATATCGTGGAGTATTTTCCAAGTGGTATTATGTAGTCCCTTCTTGGCCTTACTCCATGTATTCCTGCTACCGTTCCTTCAACTGTCTTTGAACCGTCTGTATACCAGACTATGTCCGCAGTTGATTGTGATTCTATACTCGTGTTTTGAATGGTTTTTCGAATGAGTATAGGGGTTGCAAGTAGTCTGAAATCATTTCGAGTTCTTCGATATTGATTACATGAGTGATTCTGGTATGTCCAGTTGTGCGGATTCTCCAGTTTTTTCTTTGTTTCAGTCTGTATGTACTCATCCTGGCCTCTCCAATGACATGTAGGTCAAGGGGTTCGAGGTTTAGGATGATTTCCATTGCAGCTGTTGGAGTGCTATTCATTGCACCCGTGATATTGAGACAGGCAAGCCTCTGGATTTTCTCAAGGTTGGTTTTTGCCTGTCGTTGATTGTTTTTGGCCACCATAAGAGTGAGCCATATGTACCCTTGGCCTTATTACCGCTGTGTAAAGCCAGTGCATGGCTTTCGATTTGATCCTCCAGGTTTTTCCAAAAGCTCTCCTGCACATCATGAAGGCTATCTTGCTTTTATTAGTTACATGTTGAAGATGCGGGTTCTACGTTAGTTTATTGTCAAGAATCAGCCCTATATATTTCACCTGCTCCACTACTTGTAGTGTTCCACCGAATAGTCTGGGAGGTATGAGATCTCCCATGTTTCTTCTCTGGGTGAAGGGAATTAGTGTTGTTTTGTTCGGATTTGCCCTTAGGCTCTCTCTGTCCTCAGTGCATTTTGCATCAGCTCTGAGGTTGTTCTAGTATTCTTTCCTTTGATGAAGATGACCAAGTCATCTGCATACCCTTGAGAGTAATACCCTTGGTTATTCAGAGAAATTAGCAGTTCATCTACAAGCATGTCCCACAGAAGGGGGGAGAGTATGCCCCCCTGTGGGGTATCTCTGGAAATTTCAACCTGCTCTGTTTCCTCGAACATGTTTGCTCGGACCAGTCTGTTGTGAAGTATTGAGTGTATCCACCTGCAGGTGGTTTCGTCAGTGCCTCTTCGAGTAGCCGCAGAGACCATACTTTCAAAGGAGGAGCAAAGCCGTAGTGTCAGCAACGTTAAGGGAAGTTCTCACTCCTAGTTATATCTAACCATAAAAGACAGTATTGCCTTCTGTGGGGACCTCAACTTGGAATGTCCTATCCATGAGGAAACTTCTTCTGCGAACAAAATTGCTGCCAGACATGCCACAAAAATGTTCAAATATTTTAACTTTTTGCGAATTCGGACAAACCACGGATTCACCCAATTCGGACCGGTCTGTACTGTACCTTCGCCACATAACCAGCCCGAATCTTTAGTTTCTATTGGCATTTATGTGATATGTTCCTCAGAGCAATAATAGATTTTATTGCACTGAGATATGTTCACGTCAATTATGGAATGGAGGAGTTGTTAAATATTTATGAAATTCTATTAACCATACGAAGTACTTCAAACAAAAATTAAAGAACATTTCTTCGTGATAAATTTTGCTATAGGAAAGTGCAGCTAGATTATCTCGTTATGGATATGCAAATACATCAAATATTTCAATTTCTTTAGAATAACTTGCTCTCAGTTCGACGAAGGCAAAATTGAAAAGGTCATAAAAAAATTACCTGTTCTTCTTTCGAATCTATTTTGGACTGATTGGAATATTTGTAAATGAAAAAAATAACAAACATGAACAATGAATATAGAAAAAAGACATATGATATGATTCATGGTTAATAGCAATTTTTTGCCGTATGACTATTAACGTTCATGCGGCGGTTTTTCTCCGATTTGCGAATCGCAAAAAAATGCGTTCATTCGGATGAGTCACATTATTGTTTTTCTAAAGGTAAGTAACAACCCTGCCTCTGCATGTTTAACACTCTGTATCTCAATAACTGTCCATTAAATCTCGTGTGCCCTTGGAGACATTTGATCAGGACATCATAACCTACATTATACTGAACTTTCAGCCAATTCGACTGGGACTCTTTTTCCATAAGAACCGTGAAGGGTACTTTACCGTTCCGACTTGAATGAGCTTTACAAACAATAAAGTGTGAGAAGAATGTAAGATAATTTTATTGTATTGCATCTACATGGATTCATCCAGCAAAGCAACTGTCCTGTAGCGAAAACAATCAAATGACCGTTCTTCATCGGAGATTGTCAAGTATGCCGGATTTCCAAGCACTCGAAGCAACTCATCGACAGTTTTTTACCTCTGCTGGCGCATTATTCCGAAGACCCGATTGGAATAAGTATATATTCAATTGTGGAACGAACATGAGCTACAATAAGAGTCGAAGTGTACAGAGTGCAAATCATTCGGAACAAGTAATAACAATGTTTCTAACGGCCACCTACAGAATCACGCTGGCGAACTGGTTATTATACAAGAAAGGCGGCAGCATAACCAGGTTCTTGTAGTCTCCGCTTCTAGCCCTTCCTTGCCACTATCTAATGGACCACCGCCCAGAGGCGTACGTAATTAGGGGGTATTGATTGAAATAATTTTTTTGTGAAGATACATTGAAAAATGATAAGAATCACTGTATCATCCAAACGGCAAATCCTGTAGATCTGAAATTTGGTATAGTTATTCTTTTCATGATGAGGGGTCTAACAATCCGATATTAATTCAATATCTGGAAAACATACATTTCAATTACATTTCAAGGTTTGTTTTATTTTCTCAGGGAGTTCTCCATTTCATCTCTAAGATATTTTATCTGCAGAGATTTGAAGCATACTGACGTAGTTTTCCCGAATTCACTTGAATCCCCCCGACAAAGGGAAGTATTTATGAGAATTTCTCGAACGTACATAGAAAAATACCATATTTCATTTTCCATTGAAAAGCAAGAAGCGAATTTCGTCCTACAAGAAATATATGACTTCTCCCTGAATCCCCACGGTCCCAGGTTAGGTGAAGTTTTTTTCGAGTAGGGCGATAACTCCTTCTACTGCTACCTCCTCATATCTTTTGTGATTCAATTCTGATTAAATTGGGGTTCACCTTCAAATCTCGCGCTTCTGACGAAGTCAGTGATGACGCTCGGTGATACCTTTTCCAGGTTGTTGGGCTTTAGCTGCCCGTAATCCTTTCGGTAAAATCGTATTCGTTCCAGACCGTTGCATCAGCAAGTTGTGCTCTGCTGCTTCTTCCTCTTCTTGGGAAAGAAGATACTCTGTGCTCTCCGCAGTCCGATTTTTTTGAGATGCTTTTACAGTGTACAGTGACCTGTCCGTAGCCCTGACATAATCCTCAGGTTTATCCTGCTCAGTTCTAACAGGGCTCGTCTTCTTTTCGAGGGGTCCCACTTGTCCCACTGTTGCGTACCTACGCAAGTTTTTTCAGCTCGGTCAATTCTGAGAACACTTTGCTTATGCTCTTTGAAATTCTGGAAAAGGGCCCTGGTCTCATGAACTCCTTTGTGTCCAGGGAACCATAGCGGAGTTATTCTGTTGTACCTGCCTACGCTTTGAACCTCCAAACTAATCTAGATTTTATCCGACTTGATGCCAGAGCTTTCAGTGCTGCTCGGTAGTCCGACATGATTTTTATCGATTGATTTCTACTGTTTCTGTCAGTATTTCTTGCAGGCAGATTTCGATTGCATGGACGTCTGCTTGAAATATTGAGGCGTACTGACCCAGGTTTACAGAAATGTTAAATTCTGGGTGTACTCCATGTACTCCGGCCCCAACTCCGTCTTCCGTTTTGAAGCCGTCTCTGTACCATTGCAGATTGGCCCTTGTGGGTCCTCGTTGTTTCGTCTCCCATTCATTCCTTTCCGGAAGGTAATCGGCACGGATATAAGCTGGTAATTTATACAGAATGTACTTTAATTTGTACTCTTATTTTGAGGAACACTATCCACCTGGTTCATAAATCGCTAGACGAAGTCGTAAGAAAATATTGGAAATTTTCAAATGCAAGACTGATGGTACCACACTTCATATATAATAACTAGAACCTGTGTGAAGTTTTGATAGGTCTGGTCTCCAGACTATTTGTTTGGAATTGATAACAATCTATTTTGTCTACTCAAGTATATGTTTGAATTGACTGATTGTATGAGAAATATACCGATAGAACTCTAGGTGTAATATTTTCAGAAATGAAAGCAGAAGAACGAAAAACAATACATTTGTAACTTATTTAAATAATATACTATACTTGTTCAAACCTTCAGTTGAGACAGTTATTGATCGACTTTCCTTTATGATGATAAATAGTAATGAGTTGATCAAACCTACATACATATCCTATATATAATTATCTAAACACCTTGTAATTGGAAAAAAATATCATTAGGAATTGATGGAGACATAAAACGACGTATATATACCGGACACAGTGAGTTATCCTTCCGCTGTGAAGTTCCAAGGTGAATTTATGTTCTGAGAGAGATCGAAATGGTGGCGTGACACTCGAATATTCCAGCAGTAGTCAAAAGTAAAGTAAATCCTGGACTCGCATCTATATAGTACCTTATAACCAGTTCTGTATGATCGGGTTCTTCTTTATTGTGAGTAGAATCATTCATACAACTTGGTTTTCTCTACATATAATTTCACAATTTCTGGATCTCCTGCCTTTTTCATGTTTGCCCTCCACATGAACTAGCCCCATTTCTTCCATAATCCCTCTCCTCATCGTCCTGTACTTTCCAGGTCTATTTGACTATGACCTGAAGCACTTCGAGGGCGATGGTAGTATGTTTGCTAAGTATCAATGCTCAAATAAAACCGTCATGCAGCGTGACGAACTGCTATTCAATGAACGTCGTTTTATTCGTCCCAAAAAAACGATCTGGAATGAAGAAAAAATATTAATGGAACAAAGTGCAAACAAGATACAGGTTGTACGGTTAATCATTTGCCCATACTTTGAGGGGAGTCTATAGTATTGATTTGACGCAAAACAAATAGATCCTCAAGGAAGGACTGACAATATTTTTACAAACGCAACACACAAAAACAATGTTGACACGACTTTAACTTAAATGTTCACCATTTTTGTTCAAACATTATCTTATTCTACTTTCAATAGATTGCATAGCACTGTCAAAAGTCTTCCTTTCAATTTATTTCTAGCCTATACTCTCTCTTTATAATAGACTGAATATTCTATTTGATTTCGTTTAAACCTTGAAATTGAAACTATTTGAGGCTCTCCATTCTAAAGAGATTATTGGGTCCTTACCGTATAATCACCCCTAGGACTGTTCCAAATGGGATGCTTCAAAGGATGTCCTTGTCTCAGATCCTTCCTGTGGAACTCTGATAGTACCCTGTGTCCTTTCAATTGGCAGTGCCCCGTCAGGGATCCTGTTAGCGTTCCCGCTATTTTTGCTTAGAGTGATACATTCGGTAAATCTCTCCTCGTGGTGGGTTCCCAGAAATTTCCCAGAGTTTGTATTTCTTGTGATCCACTTCACTTTTCATTTCAATATTGTATTATTTCGCAAAGGTCTTCGGGTCCTGGAACCCACAAAAGGGCTTTTTATATAGTTAGTTTAGTTCTCCAAAGCAGTTTCGTAACATTTTTGAGGTTAGTACATGAGAGCTCAGCGCATAGATGGCTGCTTGACAATCGGACATGATGATTTTTTGTCTGCGGTATTTTTTTCGATGTTGAACAGGGTGCATTCTTTCCAGAGTATTTGGTTTCGGGCCCATATTAGTTGATGGCGCAGAAGGGTGTAATATTTCGAAACTCCACACATCTTCCAGAATTGTTCACAGCCTTTGTCCTTCTGCCATAGAATAGCTTCTAAGAACAACATTCTTATAATCTGTTGAGCAGTTACTGAGAAAAAAAAATATATGATTGAACTCTCGGTATCTCTTTATTGAAATTAGTTTTATCGACAAAATTGTACTAGAAAAAAACATTCTCTTCCCAAAGTATTCTGCTACCATTCCTGAATCACTTTCGGTATTGTACAAATGAAGTCAAACTTCATTATTCAAAGTTATTGCCGAGAAATTGAATCGGGGCGAAAGAGGAGAGAAATGCTGCACTTTCAGTGTTCATCAATTTCAGTGGACTTTCCATTCACACAGGTCCTACTGATTTTCCAAATATATATTTGAAAGTGAACATAGATATTATGAAAGTCCTACTCCTTCAGTGAATCACTTTTATTTTGCAATGAAGAATCAGCTTTAGCCATTTTACCTGACTCATTCATAGGAAAAATGTTCGTGTTTGGTTGATTTCTGCTGAATTATGGGTTTCTAGAGATTAAAAATGTCCTTTTTGGCGAATACCCGGTCCCAGACTATGGCATGGAAACAAATTTAATTACAATTTATACACGTTTTTTTATACCTAATCCCCAACTACTTTTGGAGTAGGTACTACTTAAAGTTACTCTGTTAAATCGTTTAGGCAATTTGATAACAAGATGACATGGCACGGTTTGTCTTGCTTTCGTGTCTTTTTTCTAGTATTTAAGAATCCTAACTTTATTTTCAATCATTAGAAATCTTTCATAGTAGGTTCTACAATTCGTGTTAATTAGATGTTATTTCACAATACTTTATCTTTTTTTGACACAGTGTTTCTTTTTCTTAAAAAGAACAGCGATTCTGTGTATTTACCAATGAAAAAATATGTTCCCTGGATGGTATATCAACTTGATCGATGGTGATTTCATAATCAATAAATAAATATATCTTTTCGACGGGTTGCGCCATTGGTTTCTTCAATTGTGTCCTCAACAAAACTAAGAAGCATTTCAAGGTTTGAAATATCTCTATTGCTTCTTTACGCAAAATCGTCCACATACTTATATAAAGGATATTAGTGGGACATTTAGTAAGTCTTATCACCCCATTCATAGAAGTTGATGGATTTTTGTCAAGTTCATTTAGTGGTCAAGAAGTGACACAGTTACCACTTTGATGACCCTTTCTGGAAGATACACCACTGTTCACCTACCTGACACATTTATGCAAAACAAAGTTATTAAGGGGACATACATCATGCGGACGTGCCTTATTGATATCTCAAGCTCGTAAATTTACACTCTGCCTGCGGTTGTTTTTCAGCAGGATGGCGTGCGTTGTCGTTTCAATTTCTTCTTGCAGTTCCGCGTGGGTGGCTGTGGAAAAATTTCTCGGGCACTAATGCATTGCGTATGGTACTTATTACTGTACCTTTCTATGTCGGAGCCATAATTCACGATATAGGCGTTACCTAGGGCCTTTATTCGCGAAAAAATCAATTCTAGTATTATCCGATGTTTCTAGGAAGTTCTCCAATTCTACAGTTTGGATAGATGCAGATAGGACAGACATAATAAGAGAATGTCTCAAGATATTAACAGTGGAAATGGAACGGCAGAGCATGAGTGAAAACTGCCTGATATAAAAAATGTATCACGTACCAAAACTTGTTTCACGATTTCCAAAATTTGGACGAATTTGCTAAAAAAATTTCATAAATTTTTTCGTATTTTCAAACACTGTAATTCGTAAAAGTTGCATTATACCCTTCATTTATATACATATATATATATATATATATATATATATATATTAGTTATGTTATGAAATGTTGTTATATAATTAACTTATTATTATCATTAGTTATTTTTATTATTATCGTTAATGCTATGTTATTTTACAATTTTCTTTACTTTATACTATGCTCTAGTCGATACATATGTATAAAGGGGGCATTCCTGAAGTAGTTCTGGTACAAAAATATATATCCAACAATATATCTTACAAAAATCCACGTTTAAACCATATCAAAATTGAAATTTCAAGCAAACATTGAATTAAAGTAAGATCAACGTATGACAATTCACATCAACAGAAAACCCACCAATGGGATTCGAAAGAGTTTGTGTGGGAAAAGTAATGATATACAATAAAATGGAATGGCAGAAATTGAAAAAATATAATTTTATAAGAATTTGTAAATAGTATGTAAGAGTTAGAATTAGATATCATTCATAAAATCACTAGTATCAATTAGAACAGCAAATAATCCGGTAGGAAGTGATACAAATTCGGAAATCGGTGAAAAATAAAAAAATTGTGAGTGTTCCATGGATCAGGATAACAAGTTTTTCGAGGAGATGGAAAAAAGTTAGAAAAGAGAAGCCACGTCGAAAATTGTAAGGAAAGTATCATTATTATAAAAGAAAACCTGGCATTGAAAATTCCCGAACGAGAAAACTTTCGAAAGGCTGAACAGAAGGAGTAAATAGACAATAAAAATTCCAACTACATGGTCTAGAAAATAAATCCTTGGAAGGAGTGCAGGTGAGCTGTCATTGAGATCCCTGAAATAGGTCCACGGGTTTGGAAACGTCAACAGAAAAGCAGCCACAAGGTATTCATAACCGAACTCATCAACGTGCAACTTTCACATTAAACTAATAACGTTACGTGTCTTAACCAACTGGCTATACTGTTTTGGGTCGACCTTTCATATAAATTCCATGAGAAAAGACTGATAATGAGATCAATCTTTCTTCATTAATTTTTCACTGTCACAAACATTCAAACTGCACTATTTTATATCATTGTTTTGCTAGTATGAGGTAGCTATCGCAGAGTAGGGTATTTATAAGTTTTGGTCTGAATAAAACCAACAGAGTTCATTATTCTCTGCAGACCTGTGTTTATTTTTCAATTTCTAACCTAACCTCACTTTTCTCCACTCTGAACAGCATTTATCATCGAATCATCAGTGCCAACTTGCAGCACCGATTACAGGAACCTGCTACTGAGAAAGGAGTAATTTATGTTCATAGGCGTACCTGACTGAGCTGGGATAAGGTAGAAAAAGGTTTGAGAAAGAAAGAGGTAACATAACATATCCGGTATTTTTTATTTGTTATGATAGGTTTTCAGAAATATAATCTATGATATAAATTCACAAAAATATATACCAAAATTAAAAATCATATAAACAACCAATCATAACAATATATATATATATATATAGAGAGAGAGAGAGAGAGAGAGAAAAAGTTAAATTTGTTACGAATCCAAGAGAGCCCACCATCCGCCAACAGCTGTTTCATGGTTTCCCAATCATCACGACGGCTTGTGGTCTCTTTCAAATTCGTATCAAATATGTCATAGTGCTAATACCTTCCGGCAAGTACGAAAATGTGAAAAGCATCAAATTATAGATAGTGACTATAATCTGTGTGTTCTCTTTCTCTCGTTATTTGTTTGCGTTACCCAGAACGCACTAGGAGTACGACTATTGGTGTCGTGGATTGGCCTATGCTGACAACTGTTAGTGCCCTATTAATGTGCACAAAATTACATGTCATTAAAATTCCACGATAACAGGTATAAGCTTCAACACACAGATTATAGGTGTCACTATCTATAATTCGATGCTTTATATATATATATATATATATATATATATATATAGGATATAACGAAATTTGTCAACAAAGTGGAGGCCACATTTTTCAACCGAATGGAACAAAAATGAAGATATTTTCTATCAATGCCTCGGATAAGTTTGAAGATGGGTCAAATCGGTCCAGCAATTTCAAAAATCTCAATCTTTCATTTCCATACCAATATTGGCAAACTTCTGATAGAGCTTTATGAGCTCTACATTTTTTTCTTTAAGATGTTCAGACAAATCAAAAAAATAAAATTCGCTATAAATTACCATTCATGAGAAATAATAATTTTTGTTCACCCTGTATGCTCCTTTCATTTGAAGATTATTCGCTCGTTTCAATCAAACACACTTTGAGTTTTTCTTTCCCCGACAAACAGGATATCATTGTATTTTGACATTTCTGGATTTCAAAGTTAAATATAATTTTTCTAAGAGATATTAGTAATGACGAAGTAATTACTATACTGGTTATACTTCTTTTATTCTTTATTGTTGTGTTCGATGTGTGATAAACCAACAATAGTTGGTCTAGTGTTTTGATAAAGACGGACCCAGTTTCATAAGGTTTTTCTATATTTCTTGTTTTTACAAGAAATATATGTTACAATTTGAAATAAAGTAATTTCTTTATTAAAATTATTTAAACTTACTTGGTACAATATTAGGCGATGTCTGTAGAAATACATTCCAATGCAATTTAAACCCAAATTTCTACACACTCTACTACGAGATGATGAAGGAAAGTGCATGGAACTTTGTTTGGGGGCCAGAGCTACTTCCTCAATGAAGAAGCTATTTTTACAACATATGGAGTAGCTTCTTTACGAAATTTTCTCTATGGAGCATCTGAATATCCCAACTGATTGATAAACTGTAAAAGGCCGCATTTAATAAAAATTAACGTTTATAATTTTTAAGGAATGCATCGTCGGATGCAATCGATGAATTTTAAACAATGAAGTTTCCTTCATTTTTCCTCAATTTTCATATAAAAAGGTAATAAATCCCAGCAAAGGAATCTACTAGAAATATGTACGAAAATTTTGCAGCAATTACTCCGCTTACGAAATACTTCGAAAAGTTTTCGAAAGAGATGAGATAAATTCATTGGCTTGAGTGGAGGTTTGACGAAAGCCACAAAAATTTGAATTGTATTCATTAACCGACAAAAATTCGTAGGTTCTCTAGTCGAAGAGATTTTTTTTTTATGTATGACCACGCATAACCTTCGATTTTAATGATCCTTTTTTCAATAATAATAATGTATATTCACCAAGAAAAAAGTACAATAGAGTGTATAATACAGTGTTTCGCAAAGTACATTTTTAGCCAAACTATCCATTTCTGAGAAATCTCTTGAATTAGGTCGATTTTTAATCTCAATTTGCCACATTTATAAGGGAAAATTGAATATACAGGGTGATCCACGTTTGACTAATGACGTCCGAGACAATTATTTCGAATGGAACACCCTATATATTATTCAATTGGAATCTCATGGAAAGCTGATTTCAAGTATATATATATACACATAGGGTTTGTATAAAGTGCGTCCGTTGAATTCAGTGCTCTCGTAAATTAGTGGATAAATTCGTAAGAAATCAAAGAAATAAATTTTGGAAAAAACGCTCGAATCCGTCGAATTTTATTTTCATTTGGCCATTCTTTTAAATTTAATTAATACATTCAGAACGTAGAAGCGATGACGTCATCGGTATTTTTTAATGCAACTTCTTTTTCATTACGGAATATGTAAAGGTGATTAAGTATGAGTGAAAAAAAAATAAGAAAAACTATTTTGAAATATGAAAATTCTAAATCTAATGGCAATGATAGCTTCAAACAAAGATCAAATCGAATGTTAAAATTGTGCATCGTTTACTATCTGACAGTAGCCAAGACATTGAACATTGTCAATAACGTCAGGAGGTATACATTGTATCTCGTGACGAAATCTTGTTTAAAATCTTCTGAATTCTCCCGCCTATTAACAAACACTATACTCTTCAAGTATCCCCACAAGAAGTATTCAAGTGATGTCAAATCTGGAGATCTAGCTGGCCACTCAATCGGTATCCTTCTTCCCATCCAACGATTCGGAAACACCATCTAAATAGTACCGAGTACGGAGTAGTCACCAGCCAGAGATTCAGAGAGCTCTGGCCGAAGCGAGACACAACATAAATAAAATCATCATCGAGCTTAAAACATCTTTAGGTGCGTCGGAAAAGATAACTTTTAACCGGCGACACCTAGTGAAGAAAGAAACACTCCATACTGTTCCGTACTGATGGGGCCAAAAAAGCCTGAAACCGTATGCGGATTGTTAGGCGGACACGACATGAATTTAAATATAATCGAGCTTATCAGAAAGAAACATTTGCGAACAATATCCATTTATATGGAAGCTTGCATGGATTGTCAGGTGAATATCATTCAACGTTCTGCGTGGTATTTGCTAGGAAAGTAGTTGTTTTTCGCCTGTCGGTCTACCAATTGTTTCAATTTATATTGAGCCTTTTGTGAATACGACTTTTTCTTTCATTAGAATTAGTTATGTTTTTCCAAGATCATTTCCGTTAAAGATGTTCAAAATAATAATCAAGTGATCTATGGCTCCTAATCCTGTCATCTATTGTCCATTTAATTTTAGAGGTGTCATCTTCAGGTACTAATCATGAGTACAGTCAAAACATTTTTACTATCATATTAGTTTTTAGTTGAAATGTTAAAATTATAATATAAGAAGTTCAAAAAACCTTAGGATATATCGTAATACATATACTTTTTGAATTTAATGAAAAATGTGGCGAAATTAATTTTATTTCCTTAATAGTTTCATCTTTCGGTGCGTTTACTACATATAGAACCGCAGAGAAACTTGAATTTTGTCCATGAGAAGGGCTTTTTCACTACCTTTTTACTAGACTATATACAGTGAGAACAAAATGTATGAAATTTATCTGTAAACAGTGTTCAAACTGCAACATACACTATTGACTATTTGGAGATATATCAGACATATCAATATGATCTTGATAAACAATCGAACGTCACCGATTCATACTACGAATGCTCCATGAGTTTTTGAAGTGTAATATAAAACCTGTTCTATGGGTCGGTGCATCACTTTCAATCCTCATTCTCGTTTCATGAAAGTATGCTCGAAGAACATCAAGACACTGTGATGTAAATAACAGTAAATGTGCATTATCAACACAAAACAATTATTACTATAAGGAAAAGGTAGAAAAAGTAATGATAATTATTTTAATAGCAGTTAGTAGGTAACTCTCGGCATTATCCTCGCTCTGTCAGTCATTTGTTTCGAAGCATGACGCCACGAGCCACAACCAACTAGTATAGTTCACCTGCTATCTGAGGATATCTCAGATGAACCACTTTTCTTTGATTTATAGTCAGCTTTTGCAGATAGAACGTTGAGGTATTGTTTATTAACAGAACTGCATTTATTTACACAAGACTGAGACCGCGGTAATTGTCGTTAACTGAAACTAGTAACATAAATCAGTGAGATAATCATTTACGGAATAATGGTCACAGTATATCTAATCATAATATTTCCTTTGGTCAAGCAGTTTTATGAAATATGTTGTAAGTTGCCCGACTCGTCCGCAAAATGGGAATGTGTACAATGGGAGAACAAGTGCTGATGTATTTCTGCATAAATCGGTTGTCAGTTATGAAATAGGGTCAAGACAGATATGTATGGTTTTTGAATGGATATAACTGACGAAATGAAAGCCGAATGAATACTTGAGAGTTCACTGGATCATGGAATTTTCGAGGTATTTTTTTCTCTACGAATCTTTATAATACAGTAAAATAGTACATTCTTAGGTACATGAAATCAGGTAGTAGCGATTTTTTCATACAATGTTCAGGATAACGAGTTACTCCGGTCAAGTTTCCGTCTTCGGGAACCCCTCTAGAACATAGTTTCCCAGCCCAAAAACTGCAATTTTTTGGCATTTTTTTCAGTTTTTGGCCATTTTGACCATGAAGGAGTGATTTTTTTGCCATGACTATGAATAACTTTTTTTAACAAGATAGAATTTGCTGTAGACCCAATAGTTCTCAAGATACAGTTCTTCAAAGTTTGGTGTTTTTTCAAATTTGCAAATTTTCAGCAATCTATCTTGTTTTTCATAAAATGTGAAGTGAAGTGGATTTTCACAAAATGTTTTTATACCATGGGGTATATAAAAACAGGAATGTTTATTTTTTGTTTGTGAAATTAGGAATACACTAGCTTATGTATCTCTGTACGTGGCATACTAATGATGTAGTCATTTAATCGTATTTTGAGTTAGTTGGGATTTTTTGAACTTTTTATTTGATTTGGTAGATTATTGAATAATTTGAGACTGAGGTAGCTGTGGCTTTTTGTCCTACAGCTTTATTCATGAAAGGCATTCAGAAGTTATTTTGTTTGGTTCGAGTGTTGTATTCGTGTTCTTTTCTCGGATGTTTGTGTTTTGATTTGAAAGATTTTATCAAGTATGCAGAAGAAGAGTTATACTGCATCAAATATATTCGTTTCGAGGTAGAGAGCATATGTCGGTTGAGTTCTTTCTACAAGCTTTTATTTAGTTTCACCTGCCCCGATGTTTGTCATCAAATCTTGCAAGTTAAATTTGACCCCATTCTAGTTGTTCGATTAACGTGAAATTTGGCGGGTGTTCATAGTTCTCGTGACAATGCATTATGCATTTGTTAAAGACAAAAAAATACAAAATGGCGCCTCCAAGATGGCATACGAGATTTGTGTTTATGGTCCGATTCGATTCAAAATTGGTATGTGGGGGTTCTTAGGGTCGAAAATAATGAATTTTCTGACTAAATTCATAGAATAAAAATGGCGGCTTCAAGATGTCCGACGATTTCTGTGAATATGGTCCGATTCCATTCAAAATTGGTATGTGGGTGTTTTCGGCGATTGAATTTCCAATTCAAATTCAAGATAGTCTAAATGCGAACGAGTTGTATTGGTCCGATCGATCAAAATTGGTATGTGGTTAGGATAAAAGCACAATGAATAATAAAAACCTTTAAAACGAGCATTTATTCAAATACCTGTAATTACAAATAGCTTTGATGGATAGTTATTCCGTGAGTTTTAGATTGAAAAGCTTGTCGCATCTGTATTCGAAATGGAAACTTTGCTTGACAAGCTCTTGAATCTATAACTCACAGAATAACCTACGTCACACATCCAAAGCAATTATCTAGTACTTTTTAGGGTAGTTGAATGAAAAGGTTTTTTTCATTAATGTTTTTTTTATTATTTTATGGATTATTTTTTGTATTACTATCAGTTCATTCATTGTGGTCTTTCCTGCTGATCCTCATGTCAGAACCCCGTAAGTTTGAATAAGAGCTAAATATAAGGTTTTAAGTGTTCTGTTGTCTAACATATCTCCAAGGACTTTAAAACGATGCATTAGAAATTTGAGCTTTTTATTACTTACATAGTGTATATGTGATTCCTATTTGAGTTAGTTATCTGTAATTATCCCAAGGTATTCAGTATGTTCCACAGGCGTGATAGTGGAAAGATCGGGCAAACTGAGAGAAGTAAAAGCTGGCGAGTAAAGCGCAGAAGGTAGTATGTTTTGGCAAAATTTATTATGAGGAGTTTATGGTTAAACCAGTTCTTGATATATCCATGATCCATTTCTACTTTATTTTTCAGCGAAGTCCAGGTGGAGTCCCCATAAAAAATGGCTGTATCATCGGCATATGTGGATATTTTTCCTGTTGTTGGGAATGACCATAGATCAGTCAGGTAAATATTGAACATAATTGGGCCCAGGATGGTTCCCTGGGGCACACCATATACTATACTCCCGAAGTCACTTTTGTGTTTTCCAATTTTCACGCATTGTTTTCTGTTCAGCAGGTAACTTTGAAACAGCTTAAGTATGGTTTTTCTTATACCTACGTTTTCAAGTGATTCGAGGAGTGGGTGGGGAATGGGGGATGGTAGAGTATGCATGTTCCGAAACATCCCAGCTGAGAGTACTCTGAGCCTGTTCGAAGCAAGTTCATGAGGAGTGATCAAAATCCCCCTTTCCCCACCCTCAGCAACCCTTTCTTACGACGACTCGTAAATTTCAATTTCTGGTAACAAATTTCTTATCCTCAGGCGATAGGGAATTTAATTGAAAACAAAATCGAGTGGAGTTTGAACAAATGTGTATTTTTTTTATGCAAATAGCATTTTTCACAACACACACAAGATTAATATACAGTACGGACCATTTACAATAAAAAATTACCCTTCGATAAACCAAACCTCTTCGTCTGCTTGGAAGGGCCAGGGCCCATGTCGTCGACCACGGTGTCATCCTGGTCGTCGACGTCGTATTGGAGCTCCGACAGACAAGATAGGGATAGCTCCTCGTACAACGTCTCTTTCCCGCAAACTCTCACTACATATAAAATACGTGGAACTCTTTGAAAATCTGGTTTTCGACATCCTGATATCTGAATGACACTACAACAACGAATATAACGTCACAATTCACATACCGAACGTTGGCCATGGTTATTTTATCATACCAAAAAATTTTGCAAATTTGAAAAAAATACCAAATTTCAAAAAGCTGTATCTCGGAAACTATTGGGTCTACGTAGTCAAAAAAAAACTCAAAATTTAGAAAATTTCACCTAGTTCAACATAAGGACCCATGGTCATTGTCGAAAAACCACTCGTTCGTGGTTAAAATGGCCAAAAACTGAAAAAGTTAAAAAAATTGCAGTTTTTTTACTGGGAAACTAAGGTCCGGAGGGGCCCCAAGGAAGAAAACTTGACCAAAGTACGTCATCCCAAACAATGTGTTAAAAAAGCGCTACTACCTGATTTCATGTACGTGATATCGATTGTGGACTACAATTTTATTGTATTATTATCCAGATTCAAACCATTTCATGAATGTTTTGTGAAATTAGCGGAAATATACGATAACACAGCACTGAATAATGTTATCACTATAATCTGGAAAATATGTTGAATTCGTAAAATGGCCAAAAAACTACTTTTTAACAATGAAATGTCTTGGTTTTCCAAAGACACAAAACATATAGAAATAAAATAATAAAGTCAACAAAAACCCTCAAAAGTAACTACTATAAAAATATTATAACAAGAAATGATAACAATCGGAAACTAATATGGCAATCGATGTCGAAATATGTTAATCATGATAATCAAATCAAAACAAAAATATGAGAAATAAACAACGAAAATGGTGAGATAGTCACTAATAAATAAAGAACCACAGAATTTTTTAATCTGCATTATACTACAATTGGTGAACACATGAAAACAGAACGAAGCATATTCGCAGCTGCAGGCGTTTTATCAATGAGCACGAGATAAGACGATAGATATGCCAGGGGACGTTGAGATTGCGGTCGCGAGTTCATGGATGTTGAGCTCGTTGAAGAACCCTACCTCTGAAACAACAGAGGATTCGGTTGGGAGGAGTGTGCTCACCGGGGTTGGTATTCAGCCTTGATAGCAGAAATAGGCCGACGTTGAATAGAGCAGGAAAAAATACTTTACTCAAGAATAATTGATGAACAGTTATATACCCCAAGGGAAGAACATATACAAGTCGTTGATTCCATCTTCCTAAGTCCAGTGAATGAAAATGAAGTGAGAGGACGTATACACTCGCTGAAAAATGCATCCTCAACTGGATATAATGGAATAATGGTTAAGGTTCTGAAAGAAATATCGGAATAAATGTATACGCCTCTTAGTTATATTATTAACTTGATTTTCTACAAAGATCAGTTTCCTACACACAAGATTCAATGAGGAGAATATGAAATCTTACACCTATTTTCAAAACAGGGGAGAAAAACGATAACAGCAATTGCTGAGTTTACAGCTACTCCAACAAAAAATTAAACCGACGAAAAAATCAACCGAAAAGCAAAAAATCAATTAAACTTTTCCAGTCTTAATGATAATTAAGCTCTTTAACTAATGTGAGTAACTTATTTTGAGTCAGCGCCCAACAAACTAGCAATTGAATTAGGTAAAGCGTGAAATAATAATAATAATAATAGTTTGTTTATTTCACTCGGTAAAAAGTACATGACAGCGGATAATTCCATCAGTACAGTAGCAAAAAAAACGTCATGTGAAGTTGTCTACATACAAAATTTTTCTTATTTATATATATTAATTAATTCAGACACATTTACCTATATATTTTGTAGAATTTGATGAAAAGTTAAGAGCATGTAAGGATGCTAGTCGAAAGGTCACAAAACACATCAAATCCATGAAATGATAGAACACACACCTAACAGTTGAAATTAGATTTCACAGTGAAAATTGAAAATTCATGGTCAGGTTGAAATTGAAAAATTCTAGTAACCAGAGAGTGGCACAAAAGGGAGGAGAAAACACTCAACCTAAAAATTCTTCGAGGGGGTAGCAATTCTCTTTTATGGGAGCAGCTTTCAGTCTGGATTTGAAAATATATCAATAAATTTTTGGAGCGGGTCTGGTATTGATGATGGATTGCAGCAAAGTTCTGCCCGTTCTTGTATATATATATATATATATATATATATATATATATATATATATATATATATATATATATATATATATATATATATATATATATATATATATATATATATATATATATATATATATATATATACCCGCAACAGATAGTATTCGTAGCTCTTCAAAAGTGCTTCTGCATGATTGCCTCCATTCGATGTGGGCCATGATTCTGATAGCATATTTTTGTAACATAAAAACCCTCGCTGCAGATGCTCTTGTGCCCCAGGTGAGTATTCCATACCGTAGATGGCAGTGTACTGTTCCATAGTACAGATTCAACAATGCCTGTTTACTACAGTGGTTTGACATAAACCTCATTGCGTAGCAATTCCTACAGAGTTTATCGCAAAGTGTTTCTATGTGAGGGGTCCAGGTGAGTTTGTAGTCTAGCGTGAGGCCTAGCATCTTTGTTGTTGAGCAAGATTCGATGTGCAACTCCTCGTTCCCATAAATGCTGAAGTTCTCATGAACATTATTCAGGGAGAACTTCATTAATGTTGTTTTCGAGATATTCAGTGTCAAATGGTTTTTATTTGCCCATGTTACTACTCGCTCATATATATCCTGAGTTTTTTCTGCTAGAGCTATAGCATTCTTGTCCTGCATGAGGGATTTGGTGTCATCCGCGTAAGCAACTATATGTTTTCCCGTGAGACTATTCAATAAATTCATCAGGTCATTGGCATATATAAGTAAAAATAAGGGGCCAAGTATTGAGCTTCGAGGAACGCCCTGCTCTATGGTCACTGACTGACTTACTGTTTTTTTAATCACTACTTTCTGGGTCCTGCCCTGTAGATATGACTTCATCAGTTTCAAGGCAGTATCTCTCACGCCATATCGATTCATTTTTTGGAGTAGAAGCGTGTGATTTACACCATCGGAAGCTCTGGAAAAGTCTATGAACAATCCACATATGTTTGGTTTGCCATCGAGAGCATTTATGACGTGTGCAGTTTCAGTACTTTCGTTCTGCGAGAGCCATGCTGGTTTGGAGAAAGCAGTTCATTAACAGAAAAAAAAGATATCAACTACTTCTTGATATTCAATTCAAAATTTTTGATAAGCTTGGAAGTAAACTTATTCCTCTGTAGTTCTCGTACATATTATAATTTCCTTTTTTTTAAATTGGTGTCATGATGGCAGCGGGATGCACGGGAGATGCACGGCAGCGTTTTGATTATCATTAAGACTGGGAAGGTTTATTTTATTTTTTGCTTCTCAGTTGATTTTTTCGTCGGTTCAATTTTTTGTTGAAAAGTTTTTATTTTTAACTTCTTTGTGGCTTGAATCAATTATCTAAGTTCTAACAGAATCGGTTCACAAATGAAAAATTAATAATCCCCTATTTTATATCCTTGGGGGTGGATTATTATTTGCCAAATTCAAATATGACCAACTGTGAAGTATACCCTGTCCATTTAAAGAGAATCATCTGAATCGGATAACCCAGTACAAAGTTTTGAGTGGTAGAATCGGTTAACGGGTAAAAATTCAGTGGATGAACGATAAGATCTCTATTTTACTACCCTTAAGGGTGACATTTTTTTTTTCAAATTGAAATGGGACTAACTCCGAAGTATACACTGAAGAAAGAATCATAGAAATTGAACTGCTCTGTGAAAAGTTATTCGTGATAAAACATAAAATAAAAAATATACTCGTTGACTAGAGAACCTCCACCTTTTTTATTTCAAAGGTTAATAAACAGACACAAAATCTCGAACCAAATGTTCATGATTCATCGAAAAATACACTGTACGCGGCAATCTCAAGAGGATATGATTTACGGACTATAATAAACTCTTTGGCCCCCATAAGATAAATTGTGCCAGATATAATTTTAAGTATAAGTCTGTAATGAACTCTTGTACGAATCGAATATACGTTTGAAATAGACGGTATTTCATTTAATTCCCTGAGTTCGATAGCAATTACTGACCTATAAGTTTGATTTCAAATATTGCAAAAAAATGAAAAAGACACAAAGTTAAGATCATTAAAAAAATTCCATAATAACCGGTAACTACCCGACCTTCAGTACGGTTTTCGGGAAAATAAATCAGCGAATGACGCAATAGAGTTTCTGACAGAAAACATTTATCGAACCCTAGACCGTAGCAAAGCTTGTGCAGCAGTCGTCTTGGGCCACACTGAGTCCTTCGCTACGATCAGTCAGAAGAAAAATGGGTATAAGAGGGGTGGCTCAAGAACGATTTGAGGGCTAACTAGGAAATAGGCGTCGGAGAGTCAATAGTGATGTACCACAGGGCAATGTCGATACTATTTTTGGCCTACATCAACAGTATACTGACTCTCAACTGCAAAGTCAAAGTGATGACGTACGCACATGCACATGATACAGTACTATTGAAAGAAGAGTACTCCTGGGAAATAATAGAACAAAATATTAAACTCAATATGAAACAAATCACGGCATGGTCAGATAACAATTCAACAACATTAAACTTGAAGAAAACCGTATACCTACCATTTGTAAACAGGACTTCCAAAAAGCGAAACTATAAGTATTCACCCACCTTTCATCACACCTGTCATACACCATACTACGCTGAGGTGGCGTCTACTCAACCACACTAAAACGCTGGGGACTATTGAAATTATATTCAATCTAAATACAGGATCTCCCACTCACACCATTTTTTCAAATTGCAAAAATACTCGATTTACTACTCTACAAAATATCTATTTCGCATGTGACAAAAAACAATATATACCTTCAATTATACAGACCATCAATACTCAACTCACTTCAATATAAACTATAATATTACTATTCCACGTATATGCAAATCAATAGACCAATGAACATTCACGTATGTAGGAATAAAAAAATTCAAATATGAGGAAAATAAGTTTAAAAAAAATGTACTGAAAAAATCATTACTCCTCTCTTCCTTTGGAGTTTTTCTGATAATCTTCGGAAATTTGATTAAATATCGATTCTATTTTATCATTTTGTTTTTAAAGATTATTATTTTATATTCATCATGGCAACATTCAGTGAAACATTCAGGATATTGAGAAATTAATAAATTAACAACTAGAATTATTGAGTCGCTCTAGTAAGACAGACAAATCTGTTAGCAGATTTGGTAAACTAGAGTGACTTTGACTTGATAAAAATTCCATTTGTACAATAATCATTTACAACTATATTTGCTTCTTTATATTTATAATTTTCAAATCAAATAATAATTATCATTCCCAAAATGAAATTACATTACAATACCTCGACAAGATTTTATTGAAAAATCAATATGAAAACTACAAAAATAAAACCACAAATATTATATAAAAAAATCAACCAAAAGTTCTATGAGAAAAAAATAAGAAATACCAACCAAGAAACCGAACAATTATGGATCATAAGTCAAGAACTTACCGGTATTCAACCTAAATCAAATAACATTGGACCTATAATGATCACAGATAATTTTTATTGGCAATAAAGAAATTCCTAGATATTGTTAAAAAATAAGCTGATGAAATACTGAAAAATAACAAATATATTCCAAATTACAACATTATACTAGATTCCTTCGTTTTAATTATATTCTTTGGTTTATATTACAAACAAATGTGTGTCTCAACTTTCTCAAAATGACTGGAGCGACTTCAATTCAGAAAAAGGAAGACAGAAATAATCAACTATCGACTATTTCGCTAATCCATAAAACCTAAAAATCTATTTATTTGATTTACAAACACTTACAAATTTATTTCAGGAGGGTAATTCAGTTTGAAAGACAAAACCTCCACGAAGGTGTATTATTAGAATTGATAGAAATAGACAGCTCTTCAGAGAAAGGTAGAACGTTTTTATGTCTTTTTAAAGATCTGAAGAATGCATTTGATACAGTGGATCATCGATTACTTTCACAAATATTGGGTAATAATGGTATCAGAAGTAACGGTTCAACAATTTCCGAAAGTTATTTCAAAAAAGATAGCAAGATAGGAGAATTGTAGATTCCCTTAGTGATCAGAAGTAAAATGAGTCCCACAAGGTGAGGTTCTGGATCTTCTACTAGTTAATTATTTTCAAATGATTCATTCAAACTGCACAGTATGGGAAATATAACAGGATACGCTGATGACACTGCAATATTTAACATGACAGAAACCTGAATGATTTCCATTTACGGGGGGGTTCGATATCAGGCTTCTGGCAATAAATCTACCTGGAAGGATATAATTTTGTTTCATTTAGTTGCAATATATCAGGAAACTTGGGGTCAATGAGCGAGGACAGTTCGTTACAAATTTTGGTTTTCTGAAGAAGTACCTAACTCTCCAAGAACTGAAACAACTCTATAGAACCCTTGTTGGAAGTAATTTCTCATATTATTTATGTTTGGTAATTTGCGGTTTATATGGATATCAGACACAAATATGAAATATCAGTTCGGCACAAATGAAGCAGCATAACGAAATCATCGCTACAATACACGATCTCATGAAAAACTGACCTACCCGACGGTAGAAAGTAATTTCCACAAAGCATACTCCGCAGCTATATTTCATATCACGTTACCTAAAAACATGAAAAATGTCATTTCCAAATCAGTCTTCAGGATACAATTGAAAATGTATATTTTAGAAAGAAAGACAATCCATGACAAGCCCATTTGAATGAAACCAAAATACAGGTGAAAATACTAGTCACTACACAATCTATATTTGATACAGTTAACATTATTCTTTGTGTGTTATTCTCAATATCTTCATTAATTTGTTATTTCCCTTTTCGACAAGTATTTTTTTTAATTCGATTCTTATACTCAGCATATTCTATGCTGTTCATAAGTACGGCGATAGAACATACATCATCCCAAAAGAGTGGATAAGTTTGTTTTCCAAACTGTTGAATAACAAAAAACGTATATTAGCTAAAAGAATATAATCTCTCCATATTTTGTTAATACTTGCCACGTTGTATTAGTACAATTTCAGAAACGATAATTCACTCTTTGACTTTATATCAATCCCGATCCCAACCAATCCTCGATATGATTTGGGATTCCAGTCAGCTGTGTACACGCCAATCAGGGATTGGAAGGATAGTTTGGATTTCGTGTGAATCAATTTAATTTCTTCAAGCAAAGCATTGAAGATGGCTTTTTGCCGATAGCGCTTTGCTTGAAAAAATTAAATTAACTTACACGAATTGCAAACTTTCCTTCCAATGATAATTTATTTATACCTAGATTTCGAGGTAATAATAAATTCTTTTTATGCCCCAATTTAACTTATTTCGTTGAGATTCATACATGGGGTGCCTCAAGGCTCTATCTTGGGACCGATTCTATTCATTGTGTAAATAAATGACCTTCATCATCATATTTTGCCCAAAAATGGTATTATATTTGTCGATGACATAACTTTAATCGATCGTAACAGTGATGTGGAGAAACTGATTGATTTCGCCTAAGACACTTTGGAATTAGCAGGTGGATGATTTGGCTCTGATAAGCTTTTGCTTGATTCTGAAAACAAAACAGAATGTCATTATAACTTCCAAAGCAACTCAGTTGCGCATAGTGTTATTGTTACGATATGAAAAATATGTTAAATATAAAAATAATAAAAAATTTATATAATGATATTTATACATTACATGAATACCTGCTATGATTGTTTTTACAATTTCTCTGTGTTCTTTACATCTCTGAAACCTTTGGCCATCGTATGGTCAACGCAGATGGTCCAAGAGTTTAGCAGTGGAGCTTTTATATTATCATCGTTATGCTTCCAATAATCCATTTAATTTGCACAACCTATAAAAGTATATAAATTAAAATCCACAAATAAAATTTCAGAATTCAAATAGACAAAAATAATCTACAAGAAAGAACATCCTGTATGCTTATTTTGAATCACAAGGAAACATGACAAGAAAATGTCGCCCAACGCGAAGCATTGATACTAATTAGCCAACGCGGAGCGAGTATATTAATTAGGAGCGAGTATACTAATTGAATTTGTAAAGTGGTAATTTTATAGCAATTGATTAGAAAAATATTTGTTTAAAATCAGATATTTATACAGGGAACATTTCAATTTGACATTTTAGAATTCTTAAACTGAAGTAGTAAAAAAGGTTAGAATTTTGTATAAGTGTGGAGAAAATGGATTTGAGAGAGGAGAGAAAGTTGGTGAGGAAGAAAGTGGAGAAAGAGAAAGGGGTGATCAGGAACAAGGAGTCGAAAAAAGAAATTTTTGGAGAGAAGCCGTGATGAAAAATTTATGGAAGAAATCAACGCAAATAAGCTGACAACACAAGAATAGCTGCAATTGGACGATTAAAACCAAATCAAAAAACAACCAGGCACAGATTCGACCAAGCAACCACTTACCTCCAATTCAGATTAGATTTCCTGTACATGACGTAACCAGTAGCAAGGGGCTCAACGTCCGCAAACTTCACTTCCAATAGCCACAGAATAATCCATGATTCGCGTGAGTGCACAAGCTGAACTTACAACAGGTACTTTATCAACAAAAACTTAATAAAGTGATAATATTCGGGTCAGACACTTTTTGGTTTATATTTAATAACACCTATTCACAGTGGTGAACTTTCTTTCTTTCTAATTCATTATTATGATATCAATATAACCTCTAAATATTTATTTTACATTGTTTCTTGATTGCGCACGAGCAAGTTTATTTTATGTTGTTCAATTTGATTGGTTGAATAATATTCACTGATAGGGTAGATATCGCACGGATAGGTATTTTAAGAATTGATTTTATTGAAAGAACAATCATTTAACTATGCTTTTTTTTCTTCAATAATATATATATATATATATATAATAAATATATATATGTATATATATATATATATATATATATATATATATATATATATATATATATATATATATATTGACGACAAGCTCAACTGGAAGTGCCATTTTATTTTATTTTACAAAGACAGGCCATTCAACAGGTATTATCTACCCAATTTCTAAGCAAAAAAAAGAAACACTATATATATATATATATATATATATATATATATATATATACATGTGGATTGAGGTACAAGAAAGATGTCATAACCTCAACTAAGAGGTATTTCATACAAAATCGCAATTCATTGAGATATAACAAACAAAAATAGAGAGACAGAAAGAGCGAGAACTTACGAGGATTCAAGGAGAGAACTTCTACGGACGAGTTGATTAGGAAAGTTAGTTTCTATGAATAATTTTTTTCAAATTATGCCTGAAGAGATCAAGATTTGAGGCAAAGGAATCCAGGTTATCATCCTTCAAAGTTGAATAATGATTTGATACACCTATTCAGGGGTGAATTTGCCACGATGTTAGTAGAAGTTCTTCCTGAAACGAAAAGCATCCTCTTTCTTACCGTGTAGGAGGTACAATTCAGAGAGAGTTTGTCTATGCAGTAAGGAGAGTCTATGGAGTTGTTAACCAGTTTGTATATAAACATTGTATCAAAGAATTGTCTTCTTATAGAAAAGTTTTTCATTTTATAAAAAAATAGGTTATTTTCATAATTTTTTTTCTGGATATAAATTTCTACAACAAGATACCTGAAGCTATAAAAAGGTAGAATTTTTACAATTTTAAACAAAAAGTTGAATCTTTTCTACTGAAGAAATATTCGGAAAGAAAGTTTATCATCTATGCAGACACTCACCCATTTGGGATTCGATTTATTTCACTTACGTTCGATTGGGTTTGGTCTTTTGATAATAATGTTGACTTGGTGATATTTGTACTTTGATTTGTTTTATTCAGATAAGATTGTGTTTTGTCTTTCAATCATAATGTTAACTCGGTAATATCAGTTGTAACTCTTGGATATAGAAACTAGTAATACTTTTCATTTTCAAAAACCTGCTACAAATGTTTTCATATAGTCATGTAGTCAATTAAATCTACTCTACTATACAGTTAGTCCAGCAAAGTATCTGTGTTCTCTTGGAAACCTCCCATTGTCCATTGTATACGAAATTTGCAGTCTGAAAAACTAATTTGTGACTCAAGTTTTGGTGTAATAACAGTACTTACACTTAGTATCATAATGTAAATATTTACAAACAGACATGGTTTTCTGGGGTTTTTACCTTCCACAATCTCAAAATGAAAAAAAAAATATTAAGAAAATCCATACAAGTTGTAGAAGAGCAAATGAATTGATTTGATCCGATAAATTACTGCGTTACTACGTTTACCAAATAAAATTTTAGAAGGAATTGATTCAATTTATTAGTACTGGTTGTGCATATTTTGTATATCGTCCTAACTATATGGCCTCAGGGGCCTTAAAAGGGGTTGGTAGCTCAGGATAACTTTTGTGATAAACAGATTATGAACTCAGAATCAACAGAACAAACATACAACATTTAATAACAATACATATAAACAACAATCACTATACTTACACCTATAACTATATTTGCAAGGCTGCCAATAGGGCAGCTCAGCAGTTAGGTCTACATCTTGTACATACTAAATCACTATACTCAAGGTAACTTCTTAAATGGTTTTCAACTTCTAATCATCCCGTGATAGTGCTAACAACACTCTTTTATATCCAATACACGTTGTCCGATGTGATCCAATCCCAAACAATTCGAGGTTGAATCACATTCAAACAAAATGAGTACGATAAACATACAGTGCTTCTCAAAAGTCCGCTCCCCCCCTCTTATTTTTAGAACGATTATACATAAACAAGTGAAATTTGGAAACTGAATATTAAAGGTTGTAAACTTTCCTACTAGTGATGATAGATGACGAAATCGTCAAAGATGACGTCACAAGGCCATTGTGACCAATAATTTTAGATGGAACCCTACGGCAAGCGACACCTCTTTCAAAAGGTATCGGGAAAACCTATTCAATTATACTAATTTTGTTTGTGTTTATGGCGGTTTTAATGGCTCATTAGAAAACATTAAAATTTAAATTCCATTCAGTATGATATTAATTACAGATTTAAGAATCAATATCTACCTAAATAAATTGCTCGAAGTGACCTCCATTTACTTCCTGACAGTGAAATATCCTATTTTTGAACTCTTGTCGTACTTTTGCAAATGTGTCTGCGGAAACAGCCTCACATTCTGCAACAATACGTTGTTTTAAAACGTCAATATTGTCAGGTCCAGTGGCGTTAACATTCAATTCAAGGTACCCCCACAGAAAAAAATCCAAAGGTGTGAGGTCCGGTGATCGAGCTGGTCATTTCGTTGAACCTCGTCGTCCAATCCATCTACCACGATACTCCTCATCCAAATAGCGTCTTACTGCACCGTAATAGTGTGGAGGAGCACCATCCTGTTGAAATGTTATTTCCAAATTGCCGAATTCCTCTGGATTATCTTCCAAAATTTCAAGGATTAACAGTTCTATTGCGTTTTGCATCAGCTCCAGATAAACCTCACCAGTTGAATTAGTATTTAAGAAAAGAGGCCCAACGATGTGGTTTCCCAGGATACCTGCCCAAACATTCACCTTCTGGGGAAATTGGGTATGTGTTTCACGAAACAGGTGAGGATTTGCGTCACTCCAATACCTCATATTCTGTGTATTTACATTTCCATTTAGATAGAAAGTAATTACGTCACTAAAAAAAATTATTTTGACATAGTCTGGCTGTTGGTTAATTTTAGTTTCCATAATTTCACAAAATTCTAGTTTTTGGTCTGGGTCGTCGTCTGAGAGTTGATGAACCATTTTTAATTTGTATGGATGAAATTTGCTTTTTTTCAACACTCTGTGTACTGTACTTCGACTGACTTCACAGGTAGATGCAACGTGAGTTGTTGAAGAAGTAGGATTAAATATTACTTCTGTCAGTATATCAATTTTTTTCTCATCAGAAATTTGTGGTCTGTCAGATCGTTTCGCATCATTAATACCACCCGTTGTTTCAAACTTACGAAGGAGCTCCCTCAAATGAGTCTTCGAAACGGGGAGATCGGGAAACCTCTCATTAAAAATGCGTTCTACTGAATGAATATTTTGTCCAGTTTCACCAAGAATTTGGATCGCTGCTACTATATCACCTGAAGCACGTACCATTTCGCTTCTTGAAGCACTTAAACGATCGGTTCACAACAGTTTAACAAATTATCAAAATGTACAAAAATATTAAAACTACCAAAAGCTGCTGAAACAGTTAAACATTCGATCAACAATACACAAATTATTGAATGTACAAAAACTTGGACAATCACAAAAACGTCGAATTAGGGAGACTAACAAAAACGTTAGCTTATTTGACAACTATCCAGAGGCGGAGCTTGAATTTGGAATTTTAGTATTAACTGATTTAATTCATCACAGCTTTGCGTTTTTTAAAAGCGAGTTGCCAAAACTGCCATAAACACAAACAAAATTAGTATCATTGAATAGGTTTTTTCGATACCTTTTGAAAGAGGTGGCGCTTGCCGTAGGGTTCTATTTAAAATTATTGGTCACAATGGCCTTGTGACGTAATCTTTGACGATTTCGTCATCTATCATCACTAGTAGAGAAGTTTACAACCTTTAATATTCAGTTTCCAAATTTCACTTGTTTATGTATAATCGTTCCAAAAATAAGAGGGGGGGGAGCGGACTTTTGAGAAGCACTGTATGAGCGTGCTAGCCCTGATCATGAGAATATAGGCCGATCATCTTTGGAAGGCATATTCCTGACAATATATTTATTCCCCATGTTCTGATTTATATAATACATCATTGAAGAAGGTAAATAAAAAAAACTCAATGTTCATTCAAATGGACGTACGGATATGCTCATAATTTTTTATAAATAACCCAATCTATAGAAATAGACGATGGGGCTTTATAGGATATATTTCGGCATAACTTTCGATCATTTGGATTCGTTGACCACGAATCAGTATTTGGAACCTGAAAGATAATTATTGGGGGTTTACGATTCAGAATTAGGTGGACACTTAAATAAAGACTGATACAAAATGGGATGGGATACAAAATATAGTGGATGAGAATAAGTTACGAAAAATAACAAAATATAAACTAGTTGAAGACAATTACGAATGAAAAATCAATCTTGAATACGATATCATTAAAGCTTAAAAAGTGGATAATTTTTTTTTCATTACCAGTAATTTAACTCGTATGCTGCTGGTATCACTGACGTTCTGTTTTTCCTACTACTCATCTATCACCCGAGAAAATAATGAAACAATGTTTATTTGTCAAGAGAAAATTCAAAAGTAGATTCAGTGCAATGATCTGACATATAACCATCATCTTAGCTTCATCTAAAATGAAAAATAGATCATGAAATGGAAGGAAAGGACCTATTGGCACCCTTTTTTGGAAAACATTCTTCTTTGCTTCATTCATTTGAATGACTTCTCAACTAAGATTGGACGTCATTTGTCAAATAATTCATGACGCAATTTCTCATATCACTCTTTGATATATGTGTTGCGTAAAATTGTACGAGGTATATTCAAATCATTTGTACAAATATTTGGAATGTAAACAAGGAGTTTGAACTGGAAGATAGAAATTCTCTTTGGGAACTTATCGTCTTAAGACACAGTCAAAGTTTTCCCATGATATATTGAACTACAACACATGAATATAGAGCCGGGATAACTCAACCGATTTCATATGATTTCTGTCAACACTTTATACAATGACGTGTACAATTTTATAGTTTTGTAGGATGAAATCATGTCAACAACAATCTGTGATAATTTCATCAACATTTTCTTTGTGTCCAGTATATTTTTTATTCAAAATAAAAGTTGTTTTGGGCTTATTTCGGAGATCTCAAAACACTCAGGAACATTCATTAAAATTGTAGAAAAATACTTATCAATTATGACCACGCTGATACTTAATATAATGTTAATTTTTTATAATGTCTAATATTGAAGTAACTTCAATTTCTGAAGAATTCGTTGGCCCACTTTGCATATTCGAAGTAGGATGGTCAATGAGAACATTCAACAAAAAATAACAATCTAGTTACCAAACTCCTTCAAGCATCTCCGCAAGCAACAAAGCAAAAACCTCGAATTACCACCACTTAGTTCTCACACTTCCTCGGTGTCCCTTGGAATCTTCTCATAGCCGCTTCCATTCATGAATATAGCATTACGAAACGTCGTAACATCTTTCATTAAACAATTGTAGAAGGATAAACGTTATTTGTCTTAGTTTCGCCATGGTTCACGTACTTTTGTGGTCTGGAGGCTACCTGATTCCACATCCGGTCTACCACCTAAGACCACATCCTCTGTTCTTCAAGTAGCCAACAAGAAGAACTCGCAGGGGCGGAGGTAGGAGATATATTCATTGGTAAAGCAGTGCTGTGTAGAGAGGTGCTGATGGTTCTGAAAGAAATAAAGAAAGATATAATAATGATACTGAGTTTCCTTACACAAATCATATTGTTAATATGGATATAAAAAATTATAAGTTTATGTGTATGTGATATGGTCCTAATCTAAAACATATTATGATAATAATGATGATAATACTGAAAAATAATGAAAGTATGTGATATAGATTGAATTCACACTATTGTACACAAACAATAAAATATGTACTTTATTTTCCTTGGTGACCCAACAAGGAGTGTCTGTCAACTTTGGGGAGTTCCTGTTCAAGTCAGAAACGCAACTAGCATGCGTGATACAGCAAATAAGCCATAACTGGACTGTTGGCACCGTCGCAATCCAATGATCGCTCGAATTTAGTTGTTCAGATATTTTTATGAACAAGCAGTCAAAGCTATGGATCGATTCCGCGCAAAAAATGGTAAATTTGCTATAAAGCAAAAGTTAAAAAAAATAAAAATAAATTGTCTGATCTGTGTAAGGCTCGAAATACGAACAAAAAACAGTCTATTGGAAATGGTGTGTGGAAGAAATCGCATTATTGATCCCAAAGAAATTTAAGTGTCGGAACTGCCACCAAGTTTTGAGTTTGGAGAATATGCTGAAAGAAAAACATTTAGGACTTGCATCAATTTTAAGTATCCGTTGTGATGAATGCGAAATCCACGGAGCGATGTATTTGTTCGTTCTATTGGTGAAGAGTCAGAATTACCAACACGCATGAAATCATATAAAGAATGTATTTCAGAGCGACTTGACAACGAAAGAATATCTCGTAATTTACCTAATTCAAGTGCATTAAAAAATGTTACTACACGGGATATATTGAAAAAAATTCCGCAACAAAATATAACATACGATATTCTCAAACAAATGTATTACGACGAAGGAGAGGAAGCTGTGACTAATCACCTAACTGAAAAATTGGAGAATGGAAAACCTAGAATTACTAAAAATAGGAACGCATTAACTAAAATCATTGATGATTTAAAAATAAATGTTTAGGCAAGCATGTAATTATTCAGTATGATAGTTAAACATAAATAATATTACATTCCTTGTTGTTTATATTTTTTGTAGATTTATACGTTATATTTCATTAGCCTGTTAGAAATCTGAATCATTTTTATTTATGTTCACAATTATTATTCATAAATATGTGCATTCCAAAACACATCTCAATTCAAAACAGCAAGATCTTCGGGCTCTCGCTTATTTGAATCACGAGCGCTCGCTTGAGGCGTTGACACGATTCTCAGCCTTCTCCCTCTTGAATTTCTCATACGCAATTATTTAGCAACTTCTTATGGCAATAACTAAATAACTGTACGGCTAAGCGGGTTTAATTTGTTCTATAAAATATGTTACTTACCTGTTAATAATATACTAGTTTTTCAGAAAGATCTGGATGGAGGATTTTTAGTTATGCCTTAAAATGTGGTGTCCGCGGTAGTTCACTATAGGGATTACGTGTTAAACGTTGCATCTTTGAAGCCTTATATCTCGCTTTCGGTGTGATGAATCATTCCAAAAATTTCATATGATACAGGTAATGATATTAACTGAGAGTGGTACGAATATAAACGCAATCTGATCGGAAGTGGATTTCACGACAACTACCTTAATTGGTAATTTCCGTTGAAGTCAGGCTTTTTTGTAGAATCAGGTGTTAAAAGACGGTTAGTATCATGATAACATCAGTGAAAGGTTTCTTATAACATTTCAATAGCAAGTTTTATACTACATTGAATTTTAAAATTCATTTCTGTACACGTTTCTACTACATTTTTTTCTGTTTCATGTTTGTAATTATCAAATTTTTTTGTTTTTAGGCAACATTTCCCTTATATGAACAATGAAAATGCAAATTGTTTCTAGTTTCATTGATATATCGAATAAATCAATGGCAGTTATCACATTATCCACAGGTCTAATGGTGGGCTTGCATTATTTTAACAAGCTTTCATTTAACATGCTTCGTTCGTATGTAGGTGAGTCATTCTTTCCGGTTCAAAATTTGTAATCCATTTTTGGAGCATTTGACGATCGGACGAGCTGAAATTTGGCAAGTGTTCATAATTCCGGTGACGATGCATTATGAAATTTTAGTTAGAAAAAAAAAACAAAGAGGCGGCTCCAAGATGGCGGACGAGTTTTGTGATTATGGTAGGACTCGATTCAAAATTGGTAGGTGGGGGTTTTCGGGAACGGAGATTGTGAATTTTTTGTCAAAATTCAAAAATTCATGATGACGGACAAGTCATGTTATTATGGTCCGATTCGATTCAAAATTGGTATGTGGGGTTTTTCGGAGTCGGGGATTATGATTTTTTTTACAAAAATTTGTTATGGTCCGATTTTATTCCAAATTTGTATGTGGGGGTTTTCGGACTTGGAGATTATGCATTTTTTGTAAAAATTTATGGAATTGAAATGGCAGCTGATGGAGATTTTATAATAGGATAAAACAAAATACTGGACGAAATTTAGGTTTATGGTCCGATTCAATTAAAAATTTTTATGTGGGGGTTTTCAGGGTTAACGATTACGAATTTTCCTTTAAAATTCTTAAAACCGAAATGGCGGCTCCAAGATGGCCGATGATCTCTGTGTTTATGGTCCGATTCTATTCAAAATTCACAAATTCAGGATGGTGGACGAGTCTTGTAATTGTGGCCTGGTTTGATTCAAAATTGGTATGTCGGTGTTTTTGGGGACGGAGATTATGGATTTAGTAGAAAATTATTGATTTTCAGTTAAAATTCATAAATTGTAGATAGCAATTTCAAGATTGTTTGATCTTTAGAAGGTCTCCTCATTGCAGGACTAGATAGCTCAGAACTTACAGAAAAAATGCTTCATAATAACGATGCTTAAATAAAAATGCATAGATTGAGGCGTACTTGAGTAATAAAAAGCACAAAATGAAATAATCATTAAAAAACCTTTTTAAACACAGGCTTCTATTCAAATGCACTAAAAAGTCAAAAATAATGGCTTTGGAAGTGTGACGTACGTTATTCCGTGAGTTATAGATTCAAAAGCTTGTCGCTTTTTAACCGACGAAACCAAAAAGGAGGAGGTTCTCTATTCAACGCGTATATTTTTTTTTATGTATGACCACGCATAACTTTTCACAGAAGAGTCTGATTCCGATGATTCTCTTTTCATTGGATAGGGTGTACTTCGAAGTTGGTCCCATATGAATTTGAACGAAAAAATCCATCCCTAAGAGTAGCAAAATGGAGGATATTGATCGTTCACCCTCTGAATTTGGGTCCGTTAACCGATTCTATCAGGCATAACTTTGTAGTGGGTTTTCCGATTTGGATGATTCTTCCTTTATTAGATAGGGTATACCCCCTATGGGTAGAACAATAGGGGATGATTGATTTTTCACTTGTGAACATTGGCACACATATGTAGTTGACATTGACAGATCCTCCTACATCCGTGACAATAATAACATTTTATGAAAGGATAGAATTATATACAAAGTAATGGAATCAACTAACCAGAACTGTCAAAAAGAATTTATATTATATAACAATAAATAGTTAAAGTAGATAATCATATTATTTGACAGTTAATAGTTGAAGCAAGCTACGTAAGTAAGTATTTCGAAAGTAATCAAAAATTAAGTTGCTAGTAATTAGTAGATTTCAACCACAAAAAATTGAGAAATGAAAACTTTTCAACAAAAAATTAAACCGACAAAAAAATTAACTGAAAAGCAAGAAATAAAATGAACCTTCTTAGTCTTAATCATAATTGAGCTCCTAAACTAATGTAAGTAACTAATTTTGAGTCGGCGCCAAACAAACTAGCAATTGAATTAGGTAAACGTAAAATGATGGCAGGGAGATGCATAGCGGCGTTTTGATTACTTCTTCAAAGTAATATAATGATCTTTGATAATTGTTTGTTTGGCGCCGAATCAAAATTAGTTACTCACATTAGTTTGGGAGCTCAATTGTCATTAAGACTAAGGGAGTTTATTTCATTTTTTGCTTTTCAGTTGATTTTTTCGTCGGTTTGATTTTTTGGTAAAAAGTTTTTTGTATTTGAACTGGAAACTTCGCGCGACAAGGTCTTCAAAAAGGTTTTTTATTCATTATTTTATTTCATTGTTCCTAGAAAATTGTCTTTATGGATGTATGTGAATAGAGGCCTTTTACGAAAATCGTTCACACTCTCGAGATTAAAAATAAAGCTAATGAAAAGTTGAAAACTTGAGAAATGTAAGTTTGGTATTACAGTTGCAATAACTTCATCAAGATGTCCGTATAACTTGGTCTATAATGAGAAAAATCATGGGCAATATCTTCTCTTATCTCTCTTATCTTTTATTTGATTATACTTGACAAGTTGTTAGGCACATATACATATTGAATAATTTTGACAAATTGACGAAATAGAATAATACATGACATGATATAATAGCAGTCGTCATCATATTTTTGTTTTCATAACCGGAAAACAGTGTGTTCACTGGCCTATTTTTAAATTTCTTCTTGTTTTTGGATGACTAGATTTTATAATATTGGTAGTGTTATCAACAATAGCTTTATTTTACCCAATAAACTATAACGGGGACCAAATTCTCAAGTATTCATCATTGAAGTTTGAGGTAACAACATAAAATCCCAAATTTCCATTGATTTCTCACTTCTTACATTAATTTACTCAGCTCTATAAACACTCTGAAAATTATAACTTCTTATTTTACTTTATTTTATTTCTTATTTTATCTCAGTTGCTGTATAAACTCACTTTATCTTTGTCTCCTTTTTTAAAGAAAGTTTGCAAGATGTCCTGAGGATAATATTGAAAATTTCTGTCAGATGTATCATATCAAGACCCATAGTCAACTCAGGTTCCAGTTTTATTGTGACCAAGAGTACTTCAGTTTCAGTGACAGTGGGTTAAAAAAGAAAAATATTATTCTTGTGGAATTCAGAAATCAATTTACTGGCATACTGTGTTATTATCTCCATAACAAAATACAATCCAATTAATTTCATATGCTTCTATGAATTTCACAATTTTTTTAATTGAATTTAAGGCTAACTCAAAAATATGATGACTTTCATTGTTCACTTTGTTCACCTCAATACGTTCTGATATTGTTCCAATGATATACCTACATAGAGACATATTCAGACTATATTTGCAATGTGTGTGAGTTATATGCTAAGCCAATATTGATTTCGATATGAATAACTACCGGGGTTGGTTTTTGAAAATGTGATATTTTTATTTTTCGATAATCGGCCATGAATGACTCTTTTATGCTTTGTCGAAATATTCAACCCTCAGTACATACGAATATTTCCACCTGCATAAAAAAGTCGTTTGCATTGGTTTGATTTTCCATAAAAAGGCCATAATTCATATTTTAGGAAATGCCACACAACACCAGCATTTTTAGCAGAGATACGCATTTCTTAACTTTGGCTGTTAACAATTATAACACCAAACTAAAATGGGATATATTTGACTATGAGTGTACTCAATGGATATAAACACGAATTTCGAATATATTGACAACACGGATTCTCCCAATTGGGATGTTATAGACCCAATGAATCAACTTATTTCTTTCCCTGTGATGAATTTTTTACTTTATATTGGTTTATTCAAGACGATTTTTTCATTGAAGAATGTCCGGAACCAAAGGAGGTATATTTCATCAATTGCTGATAAATTTTCTGTAGTAAATTATTCAGCATAACATTCGTTTACGGTACGTTGATGAGAAGTTGAACTTTTTTGATTTTCATATTTGAAGTTTGAATAATGCAGTACTTATTCAGTCAAATGTATTAATTTGTCCTAGATACAAAAACGAATCCTTTTACTGGAAAGGAAACACAAAAAAGCTGTTGAATATTCTGCTACCCTACTGAAAAACATGTAGACAATATTTTGTATTCATTCGTCCATATCAAGGTGATTCAAATATGATATTCCAAATTATCGCCCTTTGAAGTTTGTTAACTGAGGATAAGGAAAAAAATTTCCAATACTCTGTTACAAGCAGCCATCAACCATCAAGTATCGTTGTCATAGTCACAATTAATAATGTTAGTTACTCAGCATTGAAAAAATTCTCCAGATAACTGTAACTTTCAACAATTGGAAGCCTACAAGTAACAGACATACTCAATACATTTTTAAGGGGTATTGGCATTGGACCTGAATCCATTCGCCACACAATTTTAAGAATGATTTACCAAAAATACACAATGTGATATTGGCTTTGTGAAAAAATTATTTTGATGAATCGCATACACCTACCCGATTCACTTCAAAATCTTTCAAATTTTAGACTAATCCAAAATAATATAACAATTTCGCATTTCTGATCGTGAGCAGTGCATCAGCTTCAATGGTCACATGTCTATTGGAGTTCTTCCTATATCAGGTGTACCTCAAGGGTCTAACCATTAACCGATATTTTTCAAAGTAAGCTTACAACAATACGTATGGATCGTTAGGGTTCATTATTAGATTTTTTTTATTTTTTCTCAAACATTTTGCCTCTAGGAAATTCAACTCGTGTAATTTGCGGCCTTATTATCAAAGATTAAACCACTCAAGCGCAGTTGAATTTCTAGGTAAAATGCCTTCTCAAAAATTACAAAAAAATTTCAACGACAAAACCCTTAGCACTCATGAAATTACCCTCGATAAATGCACACTAGCTTCGCGATAAATTATGCTGTCAAAATTATATGTCAATGCATTCAATTTCCCCAAGGAAACAGGAAATTGCAAAATTGATTAAATACGAAATTTTGAGCCTCGGGTTTCCAAGTAAGGCTACGAATTCCAGTATTCTCAGAAAATCAAGAAAACTTTTGGTGGTGTAGCGGCTAGGAGACAATTCTATCACGCGAAAGGCTCGGCTTTGATTTCTGGTAATGGATTTTGTTCGTCAAAATCGGTGCCAGATACTATTTTTTTAAATTTTATAGTGAAAAATGTACAAACACTTCAGGTTTTCGAGTGTTCAGGAACAGTAAATAATAATTATGAAGGAATCTGTGAAACGTTTCTTTCGAGTTAGGAATTAAAAGAATTGTTGTAACTTTTCCCGTTGAAAATTACACAAAAAAGTAGCTGAAGTTTCCGAAAGGTCGAAGCCTGAGCTCATAAATATTTTCACAGACCTTCCGCTTCATCACTGGTCAAAGTTGGACACAATTTGATTACCAAATCGCACTGGAAAGTACCGTTGTTGGTGAAGAATATATGCAATACAAATCAGTAAAATAATTCCTGATATGGGATTTTTTTATATGTTGAAATTTCTGAATTTTTTGACAATAAATGTCACTTCTGAGGATATACTCCCAATCAGAGCTGGGTAATTTGTTGGTAAAAAGTGATTATTAATTATAATTACTTTTTTTCGTGTAATTTTAATTGTATTTAAGTACTTTTTTCTTGAAGTAATTTGGAATTGTAGTAGCACCATAATCTGTGTATGAATTGTTATTTGTATATTTTTCAAATTCTCTGATTACAATTACTACTTAATAAACATAAATATACTTTATTGTCCTAAGAGTAAATCTTGTGGACAAAGCTTGAATGTAGCGGTATGACTGAAGATTACAAAATATATAAAAAAACATGAAAAATATCTAAAATAAGAGTTGAACATATAAAGTATTAGGAACTACACCGTTTAAGGTCATAGATCGCAGTTGAAGTAGTCTGTTTTGTTAAAAATATATATACGTACACACATGCCCACATATATACAAACATACATATATAGGCATATATACATATATATACACATAAACACGTACATGTATACATACAAATCACATATATATATATATATATATATATATATATATATATATGCACACAATTATATCTACAACTTAGTGACGTCAACTTAAAAACTTACAAGGATTCAAAAATGCACCCTGTCAATCAAATTTATCATTGTAAAACTCCTGCAAGTTGTAATAGGGTCTATCTGCCAGAAACTTTTTAATAATTGTTCTAAAGTTTATAATGTTCATATTCGTATTCGCCTCCCTTATGTCTGAGGGGAGGTGATTGTACATCTTAACCCCGTTGTAGTAAATCGAATCTCTGATCATGTTTGTTGAGGGGATTGGCAATTTCAACATGTGAGAACGGGTGTTGTAATGACTGCCTGAAGCCTCGAACATAGACACATTCTTGTATATGAGACAAACTGATTCTAGAATGAATAACGCAAATACTGTCAGTATTTTTTCTTCAATAAATATGTTTCTGCAAGAATCACGGGGTTTTAGTTTACGCATGTACCTTAAAGCGCGTTTCTGCAGTACCAAGACTGATTGAAGTGCCGTTGAGTTGCTAACTCCCCAAAAAGGTATTCCATAGCGTAAACGGGACTCTATTAGGGCGTAATATACAGTTTGGGCGATTTTAGATCCCAAATTTGACGAAGTTACTCTCAGTGCAGAGCATCCAGCAGAAATCTTGCTTTTGAGATGCTTGATATGTCCCTCGAATTTGAGCTTAATATCAATATGGATACCTAGGAATTTAGTTAGAGGCTTGTTCTCGATCAAAATGTTATTACTAAATGTAAGGTCGTCAAGAGAGCATCTGAATGAAAGGATGTTTGTTTTTGTTGTATTGAAGGATAACAAAACAATTTGCATCATACCATTCTTTAATTTTTTTCATATTTTTTTTTAAGTAGAATAACTTTTTCCATTTTCCAATTACAATAACACCAATTTTTTTTTACATTCTGTGGTCCACTCGCGTTAATAAGTGTCTGATTCTGATGCTTTTTTGTCATAAAATCAATAGTTTTCAAGTTATGATATGTTTAAAGTCGTTCGGTAACTTTAATAAAATATCTGTAGTTTTAAAACTATTAATTCAACGACAAGGTATCACACACGTTTTGACGAGAGTTGATCACCGAATGTTAAAAAAAGTTGGTGTAAGTTAATTAATTTATGTTTTTGAATAAGCGACCCCAGACTAACGGCGCACAGTATGATTATAATCTAAAAGTACACAAGTATATTTCCACCAGACATCTAAGAGACTTATTATAAATGTTAATCCGATACTGTTATCATAGCCCATTGTTTGAGGTATGAAATGTTATTGAAAAAGGGCTGGGGATTCTAAGTACGGATTTGAAAATACATAAATCATCTCCTATATTACATTTCAATGCGCGAACTTATCCACGCAGTTTGATACTTATGTCTAATTTGATTGATTTTCAATATGTTTATATTAGGTTTGGATTAGGTTATAAACTCAATTTGCTTGAAATGATCAGGACAGGCCGTCAATTAAACATATCATCTTGTTTGAAAATTTCATTGTATCGAGTGCGTCCCTGCTTGTGATTGGTCGTCCGCTTAGCTTTATCGGTAATGAATAATAATGAGTCTCTTGGATGTATGTCCTTTTTTTACACACAAACTTTTGTATTCAAGTATTTTTTTGGTTCCGAGTCAATAAACTTTCAAAAGCTGATGTTATATTATTATTATTATAATTTTTTTATGGATTACTCTACTTGTTACTTGTTATGGATTTTGTGCTTACATATGAGAAATGATATGATTTATAATAAATATTTATCAAAAACAATTTTTTTATATATTTTAAATGGTATTTAAATTATTTAGTTGAAGACTTGATTATTTAAAAAATGTAAACGTAACGGTTCCTCAATTTCACCATAATTCATTGTTTTATCCGAAAAGTAATTATAAAGGTAAATGTTAATTCAATTTTTCATATAATTGTAATAAAATGAATATAATTCCCATTTATAAGAAATGTACTTTATAATTGTAATTAGTTTCTTTTTTGAAAAAGTACTTTGTAATTGTAATTATTTTTACAGATCATGTAATCATTCAGCGCTGCTCCAAATATTTGAAGTGTTATAATAATCTATAATAAATTAATGTTTTTGTTTCGTATCATTACCTTATAATTCATTTATCTGTCAAAGTTGTCCGCAATAATGTGTGAAAGTGATTCATTTTGATACCAAATGTCGAAATGCTATCACATAACGATTGCAGAACAAAAAAACCGTTGTATTGGCAAAACCCATAGGTACGCCAATGGACACCGTATAAATCAATTGCAAGAATCAGTTCACACCGATGCCACTGCCTGATTGGTTTTTTAGTCGTTTTTCGAAGGAGCTCCATTGATATTGTGTGAAATTTTCCTTGCCTTATTTTACCGCAAATTTGGTAGCATCGAGATTAGTTTTCTACGGTTGGACCTTTCAGCATAGAGGTAATTACTGCATCAAATGTTGTTTATTGATTCTCAACGTAAGCTGATGGAAAAGGAAGGAAATCAATGTAACAGTTCAGAGATTAGTTTAAACATTGCGTTGTCTAATTTATTGGTTGATTAAAGCCATATTGGCTATCAGTTCGTTTTAAAATAACTTTCAATAGTTTTCGGTGTTTATCGAGATTTATTCATGGAATACTTTGGATTTCTCAATGCAGGGGGAATAAGTTCTGAATAATTGATTGCTTCATCATCTGCAATGGAAAGAACCTCCATCGTTCTGGATAACCCCTCCATATTAAAGTTGGTAGCCCCAAATCGAATAAAATAAACAAAAATATTGAGGCAAGACAATTGGGGATTTCGGGAACATCATCAAATACGATGGTCAGTGCATAATGAGCATTTCATGCAGGATGTGACTATATTTTTCTGTATTTTTTTGTAAACTTTGGAAATTGAAAGAACACAAAATACCATTTGAGCTGCCTAGTACTCTAAATCCTCATGGCCATACTTCAACGTACTCAAATATGAACATTTATAATTTAATTCCAAAATATGTTTCGGGATTCACAAAAAATTTAAATCAATAGAAATTTTGTAGTGGGAAAGAGCAGAAAATATTTTTTAAATGAATGAGTCAATTATGTTGATACACGAATACAAAATAATATTATTGCCCAGCTCCCCTATGGACTACCTTATGGATGACAATTAATAGTACACCCAGAGACAAAAATATTGCATATTATTTTCATGTTATTTTTTCCCCTCAAATGGTTATGTATTTCTCATTGCTAAATGTTTTGATGTAGAGGAATGTATTTTGGATATAACATTCAATCAGAAAGAGTAACAATGCCATTATAAACATTCTATAGGGTAACATAATAACAGTTAAGTTATAATTATTTAGTCGTCATTAGAATAGAATAGAATTTATTTCCCAGTATCCATTATTGCGATTACATAGTTCTCAAAAGAATCACACATATAAATATAAACAATGGAAAAAACCCTGATAGGGCGTAGGGAACAAAAATCAATATAACATGAAATCAACATATCTTAACAAATTTAACAAATATAAACTATTATTAACACATGCTATTCACAAATAAAATCAGATGAATTGAATTTCACATATAGGAATAATAAGTGACGAAAATATGGAATTTTACAGTACATAGATGAATAGTGGTAGAAATAAAAAAAAATATCTTCATGAAGATGCCATCAGCGCACTTTTTAAAACTGACATTGAATGAATTCGTCCATTCGATAAAAAACGTGTGAATTTAAGAGCTTCTTCAGTTCCTTTTTGGATATTTCAATAATGCCAATATATTGTATTGTCCTGGGGATATGATTGATATCTGTATACAAAGGTCCTTTTCGATTGGTATCATATTTGATGTTTGGCAAAACTAACTGTTTGTTCTGCCTGGTGTTTTGACCGTGGATGTCCGACGTTTTTTTCATTGTGCTGGGATTCTGAAATACAATAAGATCTTGTAGATATACAGGTTCATCACTGTGAAGATTTGTAGTCTCTCAAAGTGGGGTCTACATTTTCCACGTGGATCGAGATAAGAGATTGCTCTGATGACTTTCTTCTGGAGAATGAGTGTACTCTCAACAGATCTACATGCTCCCCAGAATTCATGACATTGATCCAGTTCATTCAGGCCCCATCACTGCTTCTCGGTATGTTTGCTACTCCTGAACACCAACCTCACAAACCACGTCAGCTTCGTATCTATGGGGTGGGTTACCTAAATTATTGCTAGTAGACTTTCTCTCAAATTTCAGTGACTGCTTTTTTTTCGTGATTCGGTATATTTTCGCTTTCCACATCACAATTTTCAGTCATTCCACTTTTATGGAAATTATTTGACGATATCATGTATATTCAAATAACATTTCAATATCTGACATTTCGGTGACATCTAAAAATTTAACGTCGCGACTGATTGTTTTTCTCAGCGAATCCTCATTCAATAAACGAATCTGAGCGGATTTCTCGTCGAGTTTTCTACGTTGTCTTTCTAGTATCATAAAGCGTACAGACAACATCCAAATCTCTAAATATGTGATATATTGGATTTTTTATTTTTCCAAATTCCATATGGAGTGACATTGATTGATTTTGAAGAAAATTTGTTCTGTAAGTAGTTAGCATTGACTATCGCTTTACCCCAGAATCGATTAGGAAGTTCTGCGTCGAAAAGCAGACAACGAGCCATCCCAATCAAATACGATACTTTTTTCCGCTACCCCATTTTGTTGAGGATTCATGGATTCTAATACCTTCTTTCTTCAGAAAACTTTTCTTATTCTCGTTAACGTATTATCTACCTCGATCCGATCTGACTACTTTACGATTCCTTCCAAATTGTATTCTTACCATTTCAACGAATTCTTTCAGACTTTCATATACTTCGGATTTATTTCGAAATAAATATGGAACTGTGAATTTACTATGACCAAAATATTTCCGACCTCTTGATGTTTCTGTTTGCATTGGACCACAGACATCAGTGTGTATGAGATCTAAAACATCTTGGGAAATATGATTCGATTTTTTATAAAAGTTTCGCATATGTAATTGTAGATCGTAGGGGTACCAATATGGCCCTTGGAAAAACCATAGAAGAGTTCTGGGCTATAAAATTGAGTATTTGCCCCTTCTTTGGCAAGGCTGTCCGCTTCTCCATTGCCTTTGATTTCCTTGTTACCTGGCACCCACATCAGAGTAACCTGATTGTCCGTAGCCAGTTTTCTCAGGGAGAGTTTGCAGTCCCAAGTCAGTCTAGACTCACAACTATGTGAGTCTAGAGCTCCTTGTGCTGCTTGGTTATCTGATAGAATATAGATCTTCGCCCCCATGAAGCCTCTTCCAAGGCATTTCCAAAGCATGGGTTTCTGCTTGAGAAATTCTTTAGGCTCTGCCTAGGGATTTTGAGAGTCTGAAACTAGGACCCGTTACTTCCACTTCAGCCCTCTCGTCTATCTTGGAACCACCCGTATACCATACTGATGCATTCCGTTCTAGTTGAGGTCCGTTCGTTGTGAATAAATGGATTGTTTATAACCACTTCATAATTCACTTCAAAGTCGTTCATAGCTCGCATAATATCTGATGGCTTGTACCTGGATTCTAGGAAAATATTTTCCAGAATCTTCAGACATCCAAGCAGATTTCCAGCCTCCAAGTTTGATGCCTGGTGCAGTGTGGCAGCACTTCATACCGCTTTTTTCGTTACACACAATTGGAAAATTCAGCATTACCCCCAGAATTGCAGTGGGGCATGTGAGTATTGCCCCTGTGATTCTCAGATAAGCTAACCGCTGCAGCTTGATTTGTGCCAAGTGCTGCAGGGTTTTTGGCAACCATACTATAGAGGCATAGGTGACCATGGGCTTGATAATCGTTTGATATAACCAGTATATAATTTTTGGCATCAAACCCCATGTCTTCCCAAAAACTCTTCGTCACGTCCTGGTTGCCGCTGTAGCCTTGGAAATAATGTTATTGAATATGTTAGTCTCTGGTCAATTATGACGCTAAGATATTTTCCATCGGCTGAGTTCCTTTTAGGGTTGGGGCTTCCAGTTCGTACTTACGTGAATCGAACCAGCACTGTTTTGCTAGGATCTACATCCACTCTCTGCTTTGTGCACCAGCTTCTTATTATATTCAGGGCTGTCTGCATGCGATCGATATTATCTCGTCATGTTTGCCCCTAATAGTGATTTTCCCCGCTAGGCTCCTGATGGTTCTGTTGGGGTTGATGACAACCTCTTCCAGCTGAGCACTTTGCAGTACGACGTCAACAGCCTTGGACCCAGGAAAGTGTGTCTGGATGAAGAAACTTATGCTTTTCCTCTGATTTTCTGCATATCCATCATTCGGCTTTTTTGATCAGACTGATGCCGTTGGGCTGGGGCTAATTCCGTAATCCCCTCACACATTTGCCTCCATTTTCTTCTATTGGATTATCTGAGTTTCTTCTTGTCCTCAGAAAAAGTTGTTTTGTAGTCTTCCCAGTGTCCCAGACTTATAGCTCTATTAGAGAGCTTTTTTTTCCTAAGTTTGGCTAGCTTTTCTTTCCACCGAAGCACGTCTCTGTTGACTACTTTCTGTTTTTCTGGATAGCGAATTTCATATACTTTCATTACAGCATTTCAAAGCGGCCTGGAAGGCGTATCTAGTTCGCCGATGGATATATGTTGATACTTCAACTGCCTCTCGAGATGCTCTTCATAATCATCCCAAGTGGTTGGTTTGGGTATCCTATATCCCTTGAAACGTGTTTCCGATGACTCAGAGTCCAATTTTATGTGTTGATGATCCGACATCGTGGAGTTATCACATATGTGCCAGTTGTAAATGTTGTTTGTTATAAATGGATCAGCAAGGGCTAGGTCAACGTCTTTATCAGTCGCAGACAAATATTATAAAAAGTACTCACCTTGGGCACTATATCTGTGCTTCTGATTGGCGTTCGTGTCGCAGCACAGAATGAAATGGATGTGTTCTCTTCGACACCATCTGATAAGGTTCATGACTTTCTCTGGTGGTGGGTGTGTCGTCGAGTGCCCTGGAAAGTAGGGCGAAGCAATAACAATTTGCCTTCTGCCTGTTTCAGTTCGTACTTCCACGATGGCGGTTGGTTTTTGATGAGTGTTGCAAAAAATAAACTTACATGATTTTAATGCGAGTCCCTATATTCGTTCTCTATCGATCCAGGGCTCTTGAACAACCCTATAGTAAGGTTACTCAATAAACTTCTTTCCAAGCAAATTTGTGGATGCTTTTGAATGTTGGAGGTTTATTTGAGGAGCCTTGAGCTTTTGGCTCACCTGGGTAAAATTTTAACCAGCATCGTTGTCAGGCACCACTGCCTCTCCAACGACCCTCAGTTCGGCATCTTCACATGGTTTTTGATGAGTTTTCCTCTCTCAGTTTATCGTGTTTTATACTATAATAGGTCCCACGAGAAGCTGGAGAAAGGCAGTCACCTGCGGCAGATCCCCGCGTACCGCAAGAAGGTAACTGAAACCAGGGGTCGCCAGATACCCCGGGGAACGCAAATGGAATTACAACGGCATTCATCAACTTCCATCCCTGTTACCCGTTTCTTCTCAAATATATATTTCACAGCTTCACGATCATGATGACCTCATTTCCTATGCCATGAGTGCATGCAGTTTTGTTTGGAATTGCTAGCAATTGACACGGATTTTCCATTCTGCCACAAGGTTTATATATATATATATATATATATATATATATATATTATATTATATATATCATAGGGGGTAGTTTCTTGGGGATTGGTACTGTATAAAAATAAAAACCGGTATAGATTCTGCGGTAAGACAGCGTTTCTCCTGGATGTCTCCAGGCTTTTTCAAGTCTATAATATAATTAAACTGTATAAATAACATTAGGAAAGATATAAATTATGGGGTTATGTTACCTCTATAATACAGACTCCAACAGGTAGATAATAATGCGACCAGATAGGCCATAATGTTTAGATTTTTTCATCTTGCACATTTTTGTGATTGTAGATGAGAATTCAATTGTGGTTTGTTTTTACTTTTCAAAAATGACCATGCACCGCTTGGATTTAAGGTGGTTAGTTTGGTTGATCCGTTGTCGCATTTCTGCGAGGTTTGTTCGTTTGTTAGGTTTGTTCGTTTCGTCTTTCAGTTGAACACTTTTGTGTTCGAAGTTTTATTTTGTTGGACTGTTATTTTCTTGAGATATTCGAATATGATACATTTACATGGTTCAAGAAAATTCACAAAAAAAAAAATATATATATTATATTATATATATATATATATATGCATTCATATATATATAACAGTATATATATATATATATATATATACTGTTATGTTATGAAAAACCAGTTATATATTTTAAAAGGAAAAATGAAAACAATTTCATAAAAAACCCATAAGAAGAATAATTACTGAATAGCTATTAGTTTCAATAGATTGTTTTTACATATTTTTGAAATTCTATTTCTCCTATGAAGCCTCTGTATAATATGAATAGATACTATAACACAATCAATTTCATACACTGTCATAATGATTATAACCCATAATTGTTCAAAAGACAACAAAAAAGTCTAGATTTACAAAATCATCCTGAATGAAATGTGATCAACAAAATTATAAGCTTGAAACATACAGTATATGAAATTGTATCTAACTAGAAGTAGCCAATGGAAGAACAACGAACTTCTTGATGACAATAGCCAATCAGGGAACAGTATGGTCAAATGTAGGATTTGAAATTGTGATAAAATAAGAACGAAAAAGTGTCAGAGACAATTATCACTGAATATTGTACATAGTTTATAAGAAAGGAAAAATAGTTTTATTAATAAGTTTTGACAAATAACCCCAAAACAGTGAAAATGTGACAATATAGTGCGCGAATTCAAAAATTCGAATCAGAGGGAATGAGGAAAAATGGTATCCAGGAGACGGAAAACAAAGCCACGGGAGATTAAAAATAATTTGAAAAAGAATGCCACGTTTTGTTTGGAGGAAAAGAAAAATTCAGTAATTTCAAAAAGATAAGCAGCAAACAACATTACCTTGTATGTACTCCATATACAAGTATTCCAAAGCTGATTTTTGGATTTGTATGATTCCTTCTTTGGTATTGGAGTTCCTGAGAGCATTGGATTGGAAGGGTATCCAGATTCTGGGTGTGTATTGAACAGCGACAGTTCCAGCGGCAGGTATAAACTTTCCTAGTGCACATCACAAACTGAACAACTTCACTAATAACTCATATCACATCAGAAGAACTTTATTTCATTTGATTTTGAACTATTAAAGAAATTTTCACTTTCAAGGTAAAAGTGAGGTTGTGTATATTTTACACATGACCTTTTCTCATGATTATCCATGAAGATTTGTAGATTGACCATAGAATAAGTTATCTATCGTAGGCCAGGTTAATTTGAGTTTTCCTGAATAAAGGAAATAATTGCTTTTTGATACTTTGTCGTTTGTTTTCCACAATGATCAACAATCATACTCATAATCATTGAATAGATTGAAATTTGACATCAAGCAGTGGCTAGTGGCTCAATTGCCTGAACCGGCTATCTAAGACAAGAGGCGTACCAACTGAGTTTAGCTGTGGTAAGAAAAGTGATAACAATTGGCAGCAACGTGACGAGAGAACAGTGACCCCAACTAACATTATAGGAAAATTATACCAAGCAGTGGGGTAAAGCGGCTTCAAGAAGTACGAATTTACCCATTTCTGACCAAATATTTTACCTTCAAGTACTAACTAACTCCAAAGTTATAATTGGCGTTATAAAAACCATAATTGAGAGCACCAAATCTCCTTCAAAAACCAAAAAATTAATAGGCGTAGTGCGTAGTATGAAATTACTTGTTATGGACTTCAAATATACCTTCACAGCCTCATGGGTTGATAGAGTTATTTACTAGGTTAAATTTCACCTAAAGGTAACCAGCAAAATGTGTTCAAAATACTTGGAACTCTCAGGAAAAACCTTCTGGTGAATATTTACCTAATTATTACCTCATGTGTGTTCATATAGTCAGGGAATTGACAAGTCAGTAAACAGGTCTACTATATACTCTTTATTACCTATTTTGGCACCAATTAAGTTAAAGGAGTTGCCTGGACATTTCTTGACCTATTTTATACCTACTGCTCTACAATGAGGGCGAGATTACCACAATATTTGTCTAATCAGACTTAATGTCTACAACGAAGTCAAAGTTACCTGAAATAAAATCCTCAAAGTAACTTAGTCTATCATCAGATATTAAAGACCAAGTCGATTCAGATGAGGATGACATGATACAATTTACTTCCTTTAATTTTTTTATTGTGCCCTACATTCTAGAAACTATAAAATGCCGAGCAAAAATTCGAATAGAGTTAGTAAACCATACAGGTATACCACCAACTATTATCGATTAGCTGCCAGAATGAGAACAAATGAAAATATAATCCGAAACCATCCTATACTTTCCGATGTCCAGAGATCAGAGCCATCATCTTCCACTCAGTCATCATCAACTATAGAAATTAATGTAGAGTAAGAAATTGCTTTTACCGATAATGATACCGGGGAAAAATATGGATCACAAGACGATGAGTTCAATGGGAATAAGGCACAAAGCTTGGAAGATAACCTCCCATTGTTAGAGGAGTTCAGACATTGGGCATTGTAGCATAAAGTCTCCATACAAGCAGTTGGTAGAACACTCTCCTTTTTGTTCCCACTCATGGGGTACATAGGAGTATTCAACTATGGGTGTTGCTTCACGTCTTTTTATGACGGCAACTATTTTAAAACACTCATCCATTATTGAAATAAAAACATGAAAGCGTTAACCTTAAACTTTGGTTAGGTCTCAGGTCATGTCGGTAAGAGATATTGAACAATGAATGGGCTGCGTTCAGAAAGCTTCGTCTGTCGCCAGCGGTAAACTACAGCCGCGACGTTTTCAATGATGCAGCGACAAAATGGAATTCAATGAAGTTCATCCTTTTGAAGTAAATGGATGAAAAAATGGTATTGAATACGCAAAAAATCAAATCAAATAGAAAATTGATTTTAACAAAAATCAGAGATTGATGTGTTGAAATGATGAGTTTCCATGGCTTCGAGAATTTTAAAACCAATCATTGTGGTTTCCGGAAAAGTAAAAATCAAGCGAATCATAATTGGTCGATTTTTTAATGGTATTTACAGTTGGCTGATAAATTGTATATTTCCGGGCACCGAATGCGGAACGCAGAAATGTCAAATCAAAATTATTCAGCCAATCACAACACACCATTTTATATTTGAAAAGTTATGATTGGCCATTTCTCTTCGGAAAGAGATTCCCTCATTAGACAATAACATTAATCATGGTTTCTATTCTGGGAAGATGTGCACTGAAATATAAATATCGCGTACTATTATCAACATTACTGATGGATTTGATATTTAATTTCAGAATGAACACTCAATACAGGGTTTTCTAGTCAATATCCATTTCTCTGGGTAACTATAGGTTACTTGGCCTTACCATTAACATTAGCAAAACATATTGACTTTTTCAACCCGTATTGACATTTGAGTGTTTCTGCACAGAACATAGAATAAGTAAAATATAAATTTATTATCCACGATTCGCAATCCATCCAGAGAACGAAACGTATGCATCCAATAACATATATTGTATTTCATCACGTGACCACATTGTGAAAGGGTCTGAAATCCCAAGATAAGGAAAATGGACTTCAAAGTCAGGAATAAAGGTTACTTTCGACTTTAAACAAAGTCTATGTGTTCTCATAGTCAAAATTTTGAGGAATTTCGACATATAGGTCCCATAAGGAATCTACGCCATATTTTTCGGTTTGAACCGTTTCCGCCATTGTAGAAATAATACATAATTTTCTCGAATCGACCACATTTTAATGAGTGGTAGTCAAAAAATAGGTGAATATGATATGTACACACATACTTCATCTATAAAATCAGTTTTTGAAGTAGACATGAATTAATGTTTTTTTTTCATACAAATCTAATAATTTGATGGGCCCACTTGTTTTAGACGAGTAAAAATCAACATTATCACAGAAAAGTTTGTATCGCAAATGAAATCACAGCTAGGTGTGGATGCGAAACCATCACTTATTGCATTATCTGCTATACGTTTATTGACAATTTTTTCTTCATACGCCATGTTCATGTCAACTTCAACGCTTTCACGCATAAGCATGTAGGTTAAGATACACAATATACAGTAAACTTTTATCATCTTCTTCTAACCTGCCATTGTTTGTTGTTTGTTTCATTACAGTGTTTATAACCTGAAATTGGTAAAAATGACTACATTTTTACCATCAGTCGACTAGTCTGGAGGCAATTTTACCTATTTATGCCTTCAACTTATAAGGAGAAATGTCTTAATTTCCCAAATTTCGACTTCTGAATTACTTCCATTTTTTTCCCCATAATGGTAAATTTAAGGTAATTATAACGTAATAATTACCTTCGCCAATTAGGGCGCTGACCTATTCGAAGGTCGAAATGACGTAAATTTTACCTATAATGTTTGTTGGGACGTTAGCTAGCAATTATTATTACATTACATTGCATAAATAATATTATACAGGGCGGAAATACTTATCCATATCATAATAATTTGGCTCACAACGAAGAGCGAAAATTATTAGCAATCCTAATTTTATAACAACAATTATTTATATTAGCAAATTCTCATTATATAACAATTGTCGCCCAACGAGTTGCAAAAATTATATTTGAAAGCAAAATAAATAAATTAACAACTATATATTTTACAATGCTCATTATTTAACATATATATATATTGTTATGTTATACTAATAGGTGTTTTCACCCCGCGTTGGAAGTCAATTGTTATATTGTGATATGATAATAGGTGATTGTTATGAAATAATAATTGCCAGCTAACGTTACTGTTTTGTTGCCTCGTTGCTGCCAGTTATTATTATTATTTTTCTTACCACAACTAATCTCAGTTGGGACGCCTTCGCCTCAGGAGTCGGTACTGGCAATAGAGCCACTGCCTGTCTAGATGTCACTCGAACTATTTCAGTTCAGTGTTCATAAGTAAGATATTGCATATCATTGTGGAAAATAAACCAGAAATGATCAAAAAACAATTATTTCCTTTATTCAGGAAAACTTGGCCTGCGATAGATAACTTAAAACTATGAGCAATTGACAAATTTTCATAAAATAATGGAAAACCGTGATGGATATGTGAATATAACCTCACTTTTTTCTTTTGAGTTGGAAAAATTCCTTTATAGTTCAATACCAAATCATAGAGTTCTTCAGATATATGAGTTATTTTGTGAAGTGATTCAGTTTGTGATGTGCACTAAAAGAGTTTATACCTGGAACTGGAATGTCGCTGATGCAATTCCTGGCATAATCTGAACTTCTGTTTCATCCACTCCTCTTAGGAACTCACCATTTCAAGAGGAACCATCCAAAATCCACGAAATCAGCTTAGACAAGTTTTCGTGTGGAGAACAAAAAAGGTAATCTTCTTTTATCCTTGTTTATTTTGTGTCGAGATTATTCAGAGGTTGTATTGGTTCTTTATTGTTGAAAAACTACCTTCTCATTATTAAAATCCTAAATTTCCTTCTTTCTAATTTTCGTACCTGGCTTCTCTTCAAAATTTTTTTCAATCTCCCCCGCTTTGTTTTCTTTTCAGCTGGATAGCATTCCTGTTTTGTCATTTTATTTGAATTTTCAAACTCGCGCACATTCTTGTCGAACTTTCACTATTTTGGTGTTATTTGAGAAAACTTATGAACTAACATATTTTACATTTCTTATAAACTGAATACAATATTTGATGATAATTATTTTTGACATTTCTCTGTTCTCCTTTTCCACAATTTCAAATCTTTTATCTGACCATCTCTGTTCCCTGATTGGCTATTGTCATCAAGAAGTTTCTTGTTCTCCCATTGGCTATTTTTAGTTAGATACAATTTCATATACTGTATGTTTCAAGCTTATAATTTTGTTGATCACATTTAATTCAGAATGATTTTGTAAATCTAGACTTTTTTGTTGTATTTTAAACAATTATAGGTTGTAATCATTTTGACAATGTATGGAAATGATTGCATTATAGTATTTGCATATTTTTACCTATCAATATTATACAGAGGCTTCATAAAGGAAATAGAATCCCAAAAAAATGTAAAACAATTTTTCATGAACTACTAACTATTAAGTATTTATTATTTTTGTGGTTTTCTTTCAAGAAATTATTTCTTTTTCATCTCTAAAATATATTACTGGTCCTTCCCAACATAACAATATATATATATATATATATATATATCATCTGGCATACCAACATCAACACTGTTTCGGAGTACTATACAGTTGTTGTCCTTGAACACTAACTGAAAACATTTTGTGACAAGTTTTCGAACTGAAGAATCCCCTTCAATTCTGGAACAAATAATACATCAGTAGTTTTTCTTGTATCTGATTGTCCATTGGATTCGAAAAAATTAATAATTCCTCTTCCTCTACCAATAGATCTCAGGATCATTCCATCAGCTACAAAAACATCTTCTTTGAAAGAGGTATCAGTCACACAATGTGTGAAGTGGCGCCGGAATCAATGGACCAACTTTCAACAATTCATTGTCCCCGTCTTCAGTAACCACGCAGTGTACTTCATTTCTTGGAGATGTTCTCGATTCAGTGTTTTGTTTCTGGTTCATCCATTTTTGGTATTTTCAGCAATGCTTTCTCAGATGGCCAACCTTATGACAAAAATTGCAACGTCCAAAATTATTTCTGTATCCAGAATCGAAAACTTTCATTGTCAGTTCTTTGTCTTGCTGATTGTTCGTCAATCAGTTTAGATCTAACGAATTCCAAAGTTAGTTTGCTGTCTCTTCTACTCTCCGGGGTATCATATTCACATAGTAAACTATTCAACAAAGAAGCAACAATCCATTTATCAGTCAACAGTACTTCAGTGCCTTCAATTCATCAGTATATTCTAACATTTCAGCAAATTGGCTCTTTCGTATAGCCATCTCCTGCAATCTGCATTCGGCATATCTTTCTCATCAAATATACTTAGAGAGTGTTGATTGTTGATTATGCTTTCTAAGATTCTTTCAAGCGTCAGTTTTCTGCTGATTATGTGGTTTAGTTGATTGTCTTCTAATAGGAGCATAAGCTTGGGAATTTTTTCTTTTCCATTCAGCATCTCTCTTATCTCTTTCGGGTAATAAATTCTCGATTATATGCCAACAATCTTCCCTTGTGAGAAATAACTCAATTTGTAAGCTCCATACGAGAAAATTCTCGTTGTTAAGTTTTGTGATGGATTGTGCTGACTTTTCTGCCATTTTAATATTAATTCACATTACTTAGTGCCGTATCTGGGCCATAACCTGCTGAACAGCAATAACCCAAACTACATGAAAATAAGAACTCTCTGGAATATATATTGTCATCAAAAAAACAACTGAATAATATATTCAGGGTGTCACATAAAATAAGTGTACGTCATTGTAGTTCCAATAATATATAGGATGAACTAGCGACGATTGATAAGCCTTATTTACGAACATCGACTTGGTGTCCGATATTAGACACTTTCTCGGCACTTTCCAATCACTTGGAAGGAAGAAGTCATATAATAGATTTCGAGCACACCAAAAAATTGCTTCTGAGGAAACACTAGGAGTCTTTCGAGACGCTTTTAAGATAGAAAAACGCCCAAATTGCCTCAATAAAAGGGATGTTTTTCACAATTATGTCAACCCATTCACTCATAGTATTATACTTACATAATTAAATATATATATATATATATATATATATATATATATCATATATATATATATATATATATTGTTTATGATTTTAATTTTGTATATATTTTTGGTGAATTTATTTCACAGATTATAATTTCTGAATCCCTATCATCACAAATAAAAACTCCGGCTATGTTATGTTACCTTTCTCTTTTTCAACCTCTCTTACCTCATCCCAGCTCAGTCAGGTACGCCTATGAACATGAATCCCTCATTCGCAGCAGTCGAATCCTGCGATCTGTATCGCCGACCTGGCACTAACGATTCTATAAGAAAAGCTGTTCAGTGGAGAAACTTGAGGTTATAAATTGAAAAATAAACACCAGTTGCAGAGAATAATCAGAGTGGTTGGTTTTTTATTCAAATCAAAACTTATAAATACCCTACTCTGCGGTAGATACCTTATACTAGCAAAACAATGACAAAAAATGGTGCAATTTGGATGTTTGTGATCAGTTTTTTTTACATGGAATTTATGATGAGTGTTCTGCCCAAAACAATATAACCAGTGGTTTAAACACGTAAAGTTATTGTTTTAATGTGAAAGTTGCACTTTGATGAGTTCAGTTATTGAATACCTTGTGGCTGTTTTTCTGTTGAAGTTTACAATCCCGTGGACGTATTTCTGGGATCTCAATGACAGCTTACTTGCTCTCCTTCCAAGATATATCCTCTAGACCAGGTAATTGGAATTTTTATTTACTATGTACTTCTTCTGTTCAGCCTATCAAAAACTTTTCCTCGTTCGGGAATTTTATAGCAGGTTATCTATGAACGCTTCTTTTGAAATTTTGTACGTGGCTTCACTTTTTGAACGTTTTCCAATCTTCTCCAAACTTGTTTTTTTCTCCCATGGTAACACTCACATTTTTTATTTTCTCACAGCTTTTCGAATTTTGTACCACTTCCTACCTAATTATTTGCCATTCTAATTAATATTAATGATTTTATGCATGAAATCTAATTCTAACTTTCACATAGTATTTACAAATTCGTATAAAATTATCTTTTTACAATTTCTGCCATTACATCTTTTATATATCCTCATTTTCCCCACACAAACTCTCTCAACTCCCATTGGTGGGTTTCCTGTTCATGTGAATTGTCATACAGGATGTTCGAAACTTATCTATTCGTTGATCTTACTTTAATTCAATGTTTGCTGTAAATTTCAATTTTGACATGATTTAATTGTGGATTTTCATTAGATATTTGTTTGGTCATATATTTTTGATAACAGAACTACTTCAGGACCGCCCTCCTGATACATATGCACCGACTAGAGCATAGTATAATAGTAAAGAGGTAAAGAAAATTGCAAAATAACTTAACGATAATAAGAATAACTAATAATAATGATAATTATAAGTTTAATTATTCTACAACATTGCTTAACATAACAATATATATATATAATATATATATATATATATATATAATATATATATATAAATATATATATATATAAATATATATATATATAAATATATATATATATATATAAATATATATATTACCTTCTATTGAAGTGATGTTGAGGATGATTTTATTTCTGAATGAGTCACCCGGTAGGAAAATATATATTTTTACAGTCATGCCCTTTTCTCATAAACATTGAAGTGTGGTAGAATAAAGAATATATCCAGAATGAATGAAATATGGTATCGTGCTCTTCATAGTCACACCTCCTCTCTAATTATATGGTACCGAAGTGATTAGCGATGAAATTTATTGGATTTGGTTCGTATTAGTGCGTTCATCAACTGTTAATCGTCGAATATCTCGAGGTTAACAATTGTTATCCGATAGAATATTTATTGTCAATCAGATTAGTGGTCTTGTTGTACATGGAAATTATTACAGCGTGCGAACTGCAGAACAGCGTAGATATTTTCGTTCAAACGGAGGGGCCGAATGGAAAAAAAATTGAACTATACATCAATTTCAGACCCACAAAAAAGAAAAAACTATCATTCTGAAGTGCGCGGTTTGCAAAACGAGCAATTCCACGTGATGATACTAATAATACACATACTGAAAACTATTCACCTTAATCAAATTCGGATATATTAGGTTTTGCAAAAAACTAGGGAAATTTCTAAATATGATTGATAGGAGAAAATTTTCACATCGATGGAACCAATATTAGCACCACTCGTTCACCCCTGGAACTTCCCAATGTTTTCAAGTTGAATACAAACATATAGTATATTTGGAGTCTAGGGTGGATAGTTTAGGGGCTTTATATTATTCAGAATTAAAAGAACTCAAGAAGCTATATGGCAATGAACGCTTTCAAACCAAGAATCGCTTCAACAGGTGTCAAACTAACATCCAATGACCTCCATGCAATGAAACAGTTGCGTTTCAAATGCACCTCTAATATTGGGCAATCCAATTCACGTGACCCAATATGGCGGTTGTTAGCACACAAATTGATAATCGCTATAAGAACATCTTTGTCAGTGTGCTCGTTGGCTGGTAAAAGTGTATTTTTGTTCATTTTCAGAGCTTTCTAAATCAAGATGGAAAGTGATTGTCTAAAGACACTATTGTTGAAAAGGAGAGACGTTAGTGAACGGTATGCTTGAAAAAATAGATGACCATCTTCTGTTTACAATTTTTATCACAGTACTCGATGCATACATACATATATATGTAGATATATACAGGGTGTCCCACGACGATTAAGACAGGGAATATCTCGGATACCGAGAGTAGTGGAGAATAGTAATTTTTGGGTTGTAAATTAAAGCAATTGGTGCACCTGTTTTTGATATTATGTTACCCAATAGCCTTTTTGTTTTCGGTCACGTGACATCAGATTCACAATCATCAATGGGATATTCCGGCATTTCTATGTTCCTTCCGATAAAATGATTCCAACAAACTATCACACTAGTGGTCTTAAACGATTAATTTAAGAACTACAGGTACTTCAATATCCTTGGGCCCACGACGATTTGTTAATAAAATATGAATGATTATTATGATTTTGCCTTGATTTACTCATCACAAAAAATATAGGACTGCCCAAATATACAGGGTGACCCTAAACTTAAATAATCTGGCAATCGCTCGTTTCAGACGTTTGTCGTGATCGCGGGCCCAAGGATATTGAAGTACCTGCAGTTCTCAAATAAATCGTTTTAGACCACTAGTGTGATAGTTTGTTGGAGTCGTTTTATCGGGAGGAACATAGAAATGCCAAAATATACAGATTGTCCCATTAATAATTGTGAATCTGATGTCACGTGACCGAAAACAAAAAGCTCATTGGGTAACATAATATCAAATACAGCTGCATCACTTGCTTCAATTTACAACTCCAAAATTACATATCTCTACTACTTTCGAGTTCCGAGATATTCCCTATCTTAATCGTCGTGGGTCACCCTGTATTTATATATATTGTTTGTGTTTGATGAGACTACTATTTTTATTCAATTTGAAAATTGGTTGTTAATTCTTTTTTACTGATGTAGTCAATTCCCTAATTTGATTGCAATCATAAAAAAACTGAAAAAAATATATCCAATATATTTTTATATAGTATAATTTCAATAAATATCACGATATTTACGATCTCTGGTACGTAGCATGAATCTTGACTTTTAATAAATTCAGACATTTTTTTTTAATATTACAAGTCTTTCCACAAGCACCTGGAATAAATATAAAGTTCGAAAAAAACATTTCAAAATATTTTTATTTATTGAGTCACGAGAATCTTAAAGAAAATTTGTATTCCAATTAATTCAATATCAAGTCTGCTATAAGAATGTCTGAATGATTTTTGGGAGGGGGGGGTTCATAAACATTCATTTTGATTTCTTTGAGTTAAATTTATATGGAAGCTGAAAATATATCAATTATATATATATATATATATATATATCTGAATGATTTTTGGGAGGGGGGGGTTCATAAACATTAACATTTTGATTTCTTTGAGTTAAATATATATATGACAAATTAATGTTAGAAATTCAATAAATTCAAAGTTTATCATATCCAAAGAATGTGGAATATTCATAATCACACATTAAAGTTGCTATCCATACGATGATGGGTTTTCTGAATGTAAATTTAATGACACCCTAACTTGAACTAGATTCGAATCCGTAGATCCGCCCCTAAACTTTTAGAGAGCGAGTCGCTTATGCCAAACTTGGTTTATTCGATTTGCTATTGAAGTGTCCATTTTATTTCGCTATTTCTTTGAAGTGCATTTTGTTGTCTTTGTGTTTTTGGGTTCTTTGTTTTGAATATATATTGGATTTATTTACTTTGAGTTGCTTTGTAAAATTAGGTATTATTGCAGTTTGTTGAAAATGAAGTTACTCTCTTCCTCAGGCTAAAAATATTTTATTCTTCACAATTTGCCAATAGACAATACTTATTTTTGATTTTTTCCACCAATATTTCATTGTTCTTTGTTACAGTCAGTTTTTTTCAATTGTGGATTGTTTGGATAATAAATTTTCTAAGGTATTACAACTGAGGAGGAAACCAAGGATATATTTTCCAATCGAATCGATAATAAAACTGAAAATAAGGTGCGTGTAGAACTTCATTTGATTCATATTTGCCACACAAAAGTGACAGATGTACCACCTAACAGAGAAGGGAAATTCGCCCCTTGAAGATCAAAGTGCCATCTTTTACTTAAGCTTCTGTGTAGTTGGGGTGTTCTGTGGTAAGATCATCTTGCTTGAATGCAGTTAACTAATTTTTTGTTAAAAAGTTTTTATTTTTAATTTTTTTGTGGCTGAAATCTACTAATTACTACCTACTTGTTCTTTGTTTACTTCCAAAATACTTACCCACCTCACTTCAACTATTACCAGTTAAATAATATGATTATCTTTTACTATTTGTTGTAATATAAATTATTTTTGTTGTTCTGGTTAGTTTATTTCATTACATTGTATATCATACCATTCTCTCATAGAATAAAATGATTGTGACGGATGTCATTGTCATTGTCAACTACATATGTGTGCCAATGTTCACAAGTGAAAAATCAATTATTCCCTACTTTTCTTCCCGTAAGGGCGTATAATTCTATTCGAAATCCAAATATGATCAACTTTGAGGTATACCCTATCCAATGAAAAAAGAATCATCCAAATCGAAGAACCCAGTACAAAGTTATGCCTGATAGAATCGGTTAACAGACCAGAATTCAGAGGGTGAGTGATCAATATCCTTCATTTTGCTACTCTTAGGCGTGGATTCCATTCTTCAAATTCGAATGGGACCAGCTTTGAAGTGCACCTTATCCACTGAAATAAGAATTATCGGAATCGGACGTCTTAGTAAAAAGTTATGCGTGATCATACATGAAAAAAAATATACGCGTCGACTAGAGAACCTCCCCCTTTTTGGTTTTGTCGGTTAAAAACAACTTACCTTCCTATCCATCCGTATATCTCATTGGGTCATTTGGTTCAGAGACGTCAAACTAATTTAAATTATAGGTTATTCGTAAAGAAGGATGTTGGGATCATATATCTTCGGAATGTGTGCCTCATACAAAAGTTCTGTGCTGCAAAAATTTAGACTTACAAGGCTTGTTCATTATAATTTTTGGATAGGCAGGATAAAAACAGAAAAAACTTAAATTACTCATTAGATGAAATGAATGATTTATATACATTATACGGAAAAGCGAAATATTTCCGATTACAATAAAGGTACTATTAATGTTATAGTTCTGGTCTGTGAGCTGACGTCTTTCTGATTTGAAGTGAATCGATAGAGAAAATATTACTGTCTCAATATTCCATCTAGAAATTACATACTTTGTGTAGAACCCACTGTTTATTTCAATGACATGAACTAATGCAGAACTGATTAAAATATGCACCTTACACGAGGTCTGTTATATTTCGCCCATATTTGACTGTGGTATATTGCCTACGAATATGGCAAAATTCCACAGTAACTTTTAGATATCAGTGTAGTGAAGATAATGGATGTATCATAGCACGGAGTGATTATGAATTCACTGGATTACTGATTCAAAACCGATTGAAACAGTTTTATATTATTTTGATTCTAAAGTATTATCTTATTGTATATAAAAATTAAGAAAAACATGGAGTGATAGGTAAAAACAGAGTTTATAAACGGAATCAGCCGACTAAAATCTATAAAGAATCTACAAGTATCATGCAAAAGACTTGAAGTTATCGTTGAGAGTGCCAATTATTCCAAAAAATATTCACATAATTGCTTTTGCGATTCTGCAGAATTCTCTTGATCTTACCATTTTGTTTATACTGACATACTTTTCCGTAATGGAAACATAATTTTCCTTTAGCGCCCAAAGTTACTCTATCATATTATCAAATATTGTGTCGATCTACTATGTGGGAAGCACCAAAACACGGTATTATAATCTTCTCTCTGGTGGAAGGGAAGCCTGTTTTCAGTGCAATAAAAGTTCGATAGTTTTTTCATCGGTTGTCGTTTAATATTCTTTCTTCAACAGTTATATCGATATTTCTATAGTAAATCACGTAATCTTAAACAGAGACAACTCAGTGTTATACTTATCAAGGAATGACTTATTTATTGAGTATGTTCGATGGACATGCATGCGAATTCTGTCCGTTCGTGGATATACTCGTTTCGACATCGGTTCAGAAATGACAGGCTCACAAATAGAAAAATTCAACTATCACGATGATTGTAAATATAATAAAATACATGACTTTGGTCGATATCGACTGACAGTGACATTTATCAAAAATGTTGAAAAGATACGAAGAGTATACAGGATGCAATAGAAGTCAGTTCGGTCTGTTCAACTAGGATTCATGGATCATAATAGTACATGCATACACTTTTATTACACTTCATGTGGGAATTTTAATGGAATTTGCGTCATTGTTGCCTATCGATATGAGATATCGTTTCTTCTCAACAGTACATTTGGAAGGTTATGATGTGTTGTAATCAAGATTTGAAAGAAAGTTCTGGCATGTCTGATGTTGTATTGGTGAACTATTCAGAATTATACTTCACAAATTCAAGAGAAATACCCTTTATACCGGGAAAAAAATATATTGTTATAAATATGTGGAATAAATTTGCCGCAATATACGTTTTCCAGTGCGTTTGGATATTGGATAGTGTCTTCAGTCGACCTGCACAAAATATAACAAATATACGCGAAGGAGACATAATAGTCAGCTGGACCACTGTTCCCCTTCCTGCACTCTTTGTCTCGAGTACATTTACGTGTCAGGCAGTCTACTGAAAGTACTCACTCGCATCAGTAGTAAGCCGATAACGATTGAAAATAAAATGAGTTCTTACGAATCCTAAAATGTTCACATTCACAAAGGAAAATATATAAATTGTAAAGTGGTATTTTGGAGGTCACTCGATTCAAGATACATAAATGTTTTCATTGTTGCATTCGAAAATAGGCCAATTCCTTCACAATGAGCCAGTGGTCGAATCATTAAAAAGTTTGAGAAATATGGATGTGTTCAGAACTGCCGGAAGTGTAAAAATGTCGATGAACCATAAAGCGAATTAATGAAGAGCGTCAAAATAGGGAAGTAAGTGGATGTGTATATTCAGACAATTTCAAAAGGAATTGGTACCATTGTTCCCCAAATAACCACACAAAACATAACAAATACAAATACACCTACATTTTTTTCAACACCACTCAAACGTTAAATTACACACCCTTAACAAAACACACATACACAAAACCCACAACTCATACATTAAAATTTACACTAAAATAACATGCACTGACTTGAAGCTCAAGATAGCAGCGTTAAGATCTGCTGGGAGGGGCTCATTCCTTGTTTATTCTGTCTGGAGGGTTTTCAAAGGCCCTCCGGAAGACGGCCTGACGCTCTCCGGGCTGGAGGCTGCGCAAACAGCCACCGGCCTGTGAATACTGCACATATTGTACATTTGTATATAGTTAGTTTATAGTAATGGCATGGAATTTATTTCCGAAAAACATATAATAAATAGTATTGTATTGTATTGCATTATTGGTACCATTGTTACAAAGTACAAACAACGCAGGAAAAGTTTTTCGAGGACCACATTGGACGGATAGAATTTTGTGAAACCATGATGGAAAAACAACATGAAAATATTCCTTTATAACGTATAATCCATAGACGAGTCATCGTTTTCTTCACGTAGGAAACACAATCCATCCGTTGTACGATATTGGTCTCGAGAAAATCAGCATCTGAGTATTCCTGTGTGTACTCAATACCCACAAAAACTCAATGTCTGGACAGGAATATTAGGAGACTACATCATAGGTCCCTTCTTTATCAATGGTAACCTGTCCAATATCTACAGCTCCTTCAAAATAGAATTATTTCGACAGTTCAGCCAATTTTGGGGACATTGGGTTTCAACAGGATGGTTGTTCAAGTCACAATGCACGAGCAGTGACACAATTTCTCCAAATTACGTTTCCAGATCGTGTAATATCTACACGTGGTACAATCATGTGATCTCCCATATCATCAGATTTATCTCTGAATGATTTTTTTTCTTTGGGGATATTTGAAAGAATCCGCTTATCGACATGAATTTCAGAGAGCTACAAATCTTGATGAATTAAGGGGAAAAATTATTCAACTTTGCGCTAAAATTACGCCAACCTTCTCAGCGATATGAGATTATCTCTGTTTGACAGATTTGGCTATTGTTCGGCACAACAAGGTGGTTTATTTGAACGTTAATTACATTTGATTCGTAGTTTTTTTCAGTTAAATTTTAGTTTATTTTTCAGAGGTCATCATTATGTTTTTTAATTCGTGAAATGAAATTTATTTGTTAAATTGATTACTATCGTTTCGGACGTCCATCGTCTTAATGTATTTAAAAGGTTTTCACGACGTTTCGAATGCTTGTATCTGCAATCGTCTTCACCTGAAGACGATTGCAGCTTGATCTTCTGGTCGTCCACTGCTACTCCTTCCCAGAGACAACGTGGCCGAGGTATCGTACTTCTTTTGGAACAGATGGCATTTCTTAGGGCTCAGTTTCAATCCGAGTTCCTCAGTCGCAGGAATACTTCCTCCAAGTTTTTCACGTGGTCCTCAAACGATCTGCCGACCACAATTATGTCGTCGAGATACACTAGACACGTGTTCCATGAGAGTCCCTTCAGTACTGTTTCCATCAATCTCTCGAATGTGGCGGGAGCATTACAGAGCCCGAATGGCATAACGGTGAACTGCCACAATCCTGAGCCGATGGTAAAAGCAGTCTTTTCTCGATCTTCCTGAGCCAGTTCTACTTGCCAGTATCCACTCTTCAGATCAAGGGTCGAGAAAATCGTGGAACCAGCCAACGTGTCTAGGGTGTCATCTATTCTCGGAGAGGGTAACTGTCCTTCTTCGTGACATTATTAAGTTGGCGATAGTCTACACAAAAGCGTGTCGATCCATCCTTTTTCTTCACCAGTACGACTGGAGAGGACCAGGGACTGTCAGATGGTTCGATAACTCCTTCTTTTCCCATATCGCTGACTATTTTGTCAGCCTCTTCCTTCTTGGCAAGAGGAAGTCTTCTTGCTGATTGCCGGATCGGTCGGGCACCCCCAGTATCAATCTTGTGCTGGACCACATTAGTTCGACCTCCTTTTCCTTGTCCGGTATCGAAGATGTCTTGGTACTTCTTAACTAAATCTCTTAGTTTGGGCTGTTGAGCTGGTTTTATATCTTTGGAAGAGATGGCAACTAATTTTTCTAGTTCTGTGGGCAAGTTGATGGGTTGGCTAATCGTACCTCGTACACTCCGGATCACTGAGGAAACTGGCGAGCAGTGCCCCAATATTGTTCCTTTCTTCAATGTCACTGGAAAATAATTGACATTCATGACCCTTACGGGCACAAATTTGTCAGCACGCAACAAGGTCTTCCCTAGTGCAATCCCTCGTCCAATTTTCTCATCATGAAGTTTGGGCTCGAACATCACCACGTCTCCACTGCTCGCACTCCCGTCCAGGCGAGCCTCCAGAATGGTTTCAGCCCTCTCAGGTACGCTTACATCTTCAGCCAACAGCACACGGATCAACTCCTCACTCCTCCCATGAAGCACCAGCTCTTCTCCGTTGACACGTAGGACGCCGTCTTTGAAATCCAATTCAAACCCTCTGGAATTCATGATGTCCATTCCGATGATTGCATCGTCTTCGATGTCCGCTACAAGTGCCTGATGTTTCACTATAGTGCTGCCCAAAATTATTTCAATCGGTAGCTCGCCATATAGAGTAGCTGGCTCCCTTGTTGCTGTGCGTAGCTTCCAAGTTGTCGGTTCAATTCGTTCCGGTGTTCTGGCAAAGGAAGGTCCGAGAATTGTCCTAGTCGCACCTGTATCTAGCAGCATGGTGCAAGGCTCGTTATTGATGAGACCGTCTACGAAAACACCTCTGTTCTGTCGTTTCAGGATAGCGACATATGCGTTGTTAACCGGGGCTTGCTGGACACAGGCCGACGATTGCCCCTTCTCGTCGACCTTCTTTAGTTTTCCTGCATCGGAGTCGTGTTTTCGAATGTTGGACATTTGCTACGCACATGTCCAATTTTTGCCACAATTCCAGCATCTTATCTGTCTTTTCTCCGGCAAAACTTCCTTCATCACTTTTCTTATGGCAGCTTCCAAGTCAGCATGCTCCTGCGAGTCTTCTTCAATACTTCGAACTTTACTCTGGTTTTTGCAGGATTGCTTTGCTGCCTCAAATTCCAAAGCGCGTGCCAGTGCGTCTACGAGATGTGTTGGACGAGCTAGTGTCAACGCTTGTCTGGTTTCTTGGTCACGGAGTCCATCCAAGAATGCCTGAACCGCTAATCGCTCCATTACATTCTCCGGTGTGGCGGGAAATATGCGAGACGAACCAAGCGTGCAATGTCAGCTTCGAATTCTTGTAAGGATTCGCCCGATTTCTGGCAGCGATTTTTCAGTTGGGAGTGGTATACGTGTTCCAAATGGGCGTGGCCATATCGTAATTCTAGATGTTTAATCAGCTGATCATAGTCCTCCTGTTCTTGGGCGGTGAGAGTTTGTAGAATATTTGTCGCTTCTCCACGTAATGCAAGTGTCAGTGCTACAGCTCTTTCCCCTGCATTCCATCCGTTTGCTTTGGCCGCTGCTTCAAACTGCCGGCGGTAATTTGCCCATGGAGTTTTTCCGTCGAACTGAGGCGGCTTCATGGAAAGCTTCCCTATTTCTGAAATGACCTTGACATCTTTTATACCCTCTTGAACTTTATCCACGTTCAAACTCAAGTCCAGCATTGCATTTTCGTTAACCATCTCTGTGGAGGACGCACTATTAATTTGTTTTTCCAGCTTACTGATCGTTTCCTTTATTTTGTCCATTTCTGCCTCGACCCCATCTTTGATTTTATCTACCTCCGTGTTCATTTGCTCCCTAATTTTATCTATCTCTGTCTCAACGGTTCCCATTCTTTCTTCTAGAAAATTAGCCACACCACACAATTCTTTTTTAGGCCTTCTGTGTTTTCCAGGAACTTCTCTTCCAGGCTTCTTGAATTTTCTAGAAGCTTCTCTTCCAGATTTCTAGAATTTTCTTGAAGCTTCTCTTCCAGATTTCTAGAAAGCTTCTCTTCCAGATTTATAGAATTTTCTTGAAGCTTCTCTTCCAGATTTCTAGAATTTTCTTGAAGCTTCTCTTCCAGATTTCTAGCATTTTCTTCCAAAGTCCTCGAATTTTGTTGCAGTTCTTCTTTCACGGATTTAGTAGTTTCTTCGAGTTTATTCATTACCAAACTTAAATCACCTCCGGGAACTTCGAATAAAAATGTTTCGGGGTCCTCACCTTCTTGTATAAGTCCTTCTGCAAGTCTTTCCTGGAGTACTTGCTTTTTACCTGTTGTTTCCAGTTTCCCTTTCCTCCAATTCCTGTTTCAATTCCGCTACCTTCAAATCCGCAAGGCGCACTTTTCTTGAACACATTTTGTCTTTGACGAGGTATCAGTCTGTTTTACACGAAAAGTTATCAGTTTGTTAAAAATTCACTTCGCGAATTCTTTTCCACGGGCCACCAGTCTATTGTCTGTTTCACGCGAAGAGTGTATCAGTTTATATTCCCACGCACAATTGTCCACTTCGCGAAAACCGGGCCACTGTCTATTTTCTGTTTCACGCGAACAGCGTATCAGTTTATATTCCCACGCACAATTGTCCACTTCGCGAAAACCGGGCCACTGTCTATTTTGGGCGTACAGAAAGGTCTATCAATTTATTTTTCTGACTATCCACTCCACGATCACTTGTTTATTTTCAAAATCTCACTTCCGACACCAATTGTAACGTAAATAAACTTAACTTGGTTTAAGTTTATTTATTTCACACTTAATCTACAACTTAATTTATATTACTACGCTACTGAATAGCTCGATCGTATGGGCTCGTTCAGACTGTCCTTGCCATCTGGAGGGCTACCTATTTATCTCCGTCACAGGATTCCCGATCTTTCGAATTCCGGCAGTTGGCGACGGCATGTTCCAATTGTTTCCAATATTGACCGTTGTTTTCCGCGGAAGAGCGACTGGATGGTTCTCGAATATCTCCGGGGATGATCTCATCGCTGTCGATGGCAACGTGTGAGGCGACAGGTCCGGCCTAGGTTCGTTACAATATTCCAATAGGGAAAGAACTCTGGAAGCTCCCTGAGCTGTTCAAATTACATAAAAAAAAAGAAATGTCTAATCAATAAAAAATCACAATTCCTTCCAATAAATCGTTTCAAAGTATTAGAGAGGACATACGAAAACAGACAGAGGAAAAATGAAAAGTTTTCAATTTGAAAGCGAAATGGACGAGATTTTTTAAAGGAAGAAAGATATCCGTCCAGCAGCAGTCCTATCAAGTGATGCAATGTTAAGGGAAAACACCACCATGACCTTCAAGTTCTACTGTGGTCCCCTGCATTTCAATTTCCTCAAATGAGAAACAAATACTCATTGATGAGCCCTCTAGTTCCTCATTGTTACGAAATCCCCCATACGTAGATGCTGTCGGAAAACCAACAAGATCGCAAGTGAAACGTAAGCCTGGTGCACATACCAGAAATGTAATGATATTTTGGTAGAGCTTAAAAATTATATAAGGTCTATTTATGACATAAGAGACAAAAGTGAAAAGGAAAAGCTAGATATTGCAAAAAAAATGCTGGAAGAAAAACAAAAGCATAATGATTTACTCAAGGAGTATATTGAATTTTTGAAATCGAGCCAAAATAAAGATGTCCAGATTAAATAATTATTGCTTGTTAGGCTAGTCCTATTATCTTTAGATATGATTTTGTTCCAGGGTTCCTTTTTTTTGTTGTTTTATTGAAGTTAATTGTTCGTTTTGTTTCTATATTTTTCTTCTTGTTATGCCAGTCAGAGTATTTACATGGGATTTATTTCATGATTAATTTTTTATTGTTTGATTGAGTTTTTTTTTTAAATTTGTACCCATATTTTTATTTCCTGGTCATATAGTATTTTATATCTTTGGATACGCTTTTTCATGATTACTTGTTTGTTGTTTTATTGAATATTTTCTACTTTTTATATCAGTAACAATTTTTAAAGTTCCATTTATTTGAAAGCTTCAGATTTGTTTCCACAACTTTTTGTTGTACAGGATATTGTCTTCATAATCAGAATAATGGAAAAGTTTATTGATATATCCAGTTTCACAATACCAATGTGTGTAAGTGTGTACACTTTTTGCCGAATTATCGTTATTAGGAATAAATGTATTTTGTATTAATTTATTCTATGTCAAATATGGAACAAATTTATATAAATGTTATTTTAAGATTTTGTTAAAAATACTTTTTGTTTTTGATATTTATTATATCTACTTCAGGTACTGAAGTCTATTTACTTCTACTCTACTAGTACATGAATTATAATGAAATAAAAATATAACGTTTCAAATATATATAAAAAAATTACATTTTGAATAGGAATTATGCAAAAAAATAAAATTGAAAGATTAACAACCACATTCAATTGATTTGTTTGAAAATATGAACAGGATGTTCATGAAATCAGATGTGGAATCATCTGGACTGAACGATAAACTTTAGTCACTATCTTCCATCGTTCAAGATTATCTCTTGTGGGGTATTCATGTTGAAAAGGGAAACATTCTCAATTGAATATTGAATAGAAAGATTTTTTTGTGAATTGAAAAATACACGATGAAAATTAAGTTATTTTTTGTGAATGTCTAACAGAAAACAACTACTTCCCCGGCTAAAGCCACGCTGGACATTGAACTACATCTGATAGATATTCTGAAAGGACCCTAACTCAAAAGAAAAAATCTGAAATTGAAAATTTGCATTTTCACTCTGTTAGTTATTTGATTTTCTATTCCATTCCCAATTAAGAACTCATATAGATGAATGAGGCAAAGAAGAATGTTTTCCAAAGAAGAGTACTCTTTTTCAATTCACAGAAAAATCTTTCTATTCAATATTCAATTGAGAATGTTCCCCTTTTCAACACATTCAATGTTATCAAAATTGAACTATCCAACATTAAAACACATTGGGGATCGTATATTGCGGCAAATTTATTCCACATCTGTATAATGCTTTTCGAGTAGTTATTTATGCACGAATAATATTATTGACTTACATTTTTCATGTTCTCATGTACTCAACAAAAATATATAGTGACAACTTTCTATCTCCCGGTATAGTCGACAGGTCTCATTGGATCATAAATATCATCACTCTCATCTCATTCAAGTTTTCCCTGTGGGGTAATATAAACCTTTGAATAGTATGGTATTATTATTTGAATTTTTTTGACAAACAATAATATATTTACCAGCTCTTGATGCATTGTTCAATGTAAGCGTCAGAAGAATAATTTCCAAATTTGTGTATTTTTGAATATTTGGAAGTATTGCGAAAAGTTCCTTTTCCATATACTGATGATTTTCTGAGAGGATTAGCTCCTAAATCATTGAACACAACCAACCGACGTATGATTTGATTTTATATATATATATATATATATATATATATATATAAATATCCTGAACGTTGAGTATTTCTGAGTCGCAGATGATTCCTCACCTGATTTTGATTTTAGGAATTCTCTGTTCATATAAATAAAGTTCAATCGTCATTTGTTTGTGAAATAAGTACTTCTCAATACAATTTACATGAATTATATTGATGCAAGTTATACCGCTAGTAGCTACATAGCTTTTCAGAGAGCACAGGGAATTGTTGAATAAATATTTTCCAAAAGTAAAGCTGTCTTTTTTAAAACAGAATATATTTCTGCATCCATTTTCTCCAAATGTAAATATGATGGGAGATTCTGAACAAAATTGATTACTTTTTTTTCCATTTCCATTACGGAGTTCGTTGTTCTCCGCACCCCTTTGATCTGTCGACTCCATTCTTATTCCAGTGAAGGTGAAGGATTTAATTTCTCTTTTTCGGGTAATAGATGGTACTTGTTTTTCTGTCTTTTTCAGTATATCGATAAATTTGGAGTAGACACCAGTTTGTGTTACAGAAAATGTTTGAAAACAACTCAAGCAAGAAAATTATGAAAATAATTCCAAACAGGCAACCTCAGCTATCAGAAAACTTATAATGTCTCTTGAAATTGAAATAGTGAAATCTTGAGAAATATACCTCTCTCGATATTTTTCTAATATTTCAGTTGGAATCTATTGTCACAAATGGGACCCAATATATTTTTGAAAGCCTATTCAGACGGACATATAATAAATCGTCGTGTTTTGGTATTGTATAATATTATTTATGGAACAATTCAGAAGTAGAAAATTGAGGTACACATTCATGTTTTATCATTTTGCATAATTCCCAACATTGTCAACGTAAACTAGAGCTGATCTTCCCGTGATCTACCAAATCTAGAATAATTATCAATATAAAATGCTTTAAAATATCTATGCTACCGTTTTCCAATGTTTCAGTTGGAATATACTTTCACAAATGGGACTAAAATTTTTTTGAAACACAATCTACCGGAAAATATAATATTGTTTATATTGAATTATATTATTGGTGAAACAACTCGGCATGTGGAAAATTGAACTTCTGTGTTTTATTATTTCCCATAATTCCTCCATTATCGACATAAATTGGGTATCAGATATATTTATGAATGACTCAATAACATCAACAAGAATAACGAAAGGTATGGTTCATTAACAATCATCGTATGCCCAGCGATTTTATATAACGCTTCATCTCACAATCGCGGCAATTTTTTTTCAGTAAAGGAGCAACAAACCTCCTTCCAATTGTGGGAATGTCGAAAACTACTGAGTAAAAACAAAGAATTCACATTCAATCGAGGAGGAAGTCGAAAAAGTTGTTACGTGATTTAGGCCGAACTACAAAAGCTCTCTTGGCTGATTATTCCGAATCAACTTGTCTTCCTGATTAACTTGATAGGCGGAAGTAAAATAATTAGGACCATTTAACGGAGAATTGGTTTCCAAGAAAACGATAAATCTGCTTGGATTGTTTACGTAGGAAGCTGTAATTTCACAAGTTATCTTACCAATATAAAGAAAGGTTTCTTCATCTTTCGTTATTCGCAGATTTAGAATTTTTAGTTCATAGTCATCAGAATTCCATTGTATTTAGGATATATTAATAAAAAATATTAAAATCAATCTTCTTGATCAGAATACATGTATATATATCGCAAAAATATATATATAAATATATATATATATATATATATATATATATATATATATATATATATACCGGGTGACAATGGGACTAGGGCCATGCCTTTATATCCTTGACTTATCAACCGATTTGAATGAAATTTTGTGCATAGATATGAGACATGATTTCGGATTGACAAACATATGAAAACAAACTGGTCGACTCCAGGTTTCGCCAGAATAGCAACCAACTTCGATTTTTTCAATAGAACACCCTGTATGTTTGACGTTTTTCGGATTTTATGGCTTAAATTACATACGACAGTGTTGCCGAATTTTCATTTTACATTTACAGGAGGCCTTGATCGGGTTAAAATCTAACTAATTCACGTCATCAAGTCATAGTTATAGTCATTCCATCGATCAGATCAATAACAAATCCTACAGCAAGAATTGAAATTTTCTGAAAGCATTTTTAACAATAACATCGTTTTTTTCAAATGGTACCTACCAAGGACCATCTTGCCATTCAACGAGATTCATTATGTACTACGTTTTTTTTGTTCAAAACGTAGAGAGCCATCTAACAAAATGAAACCAGTCTGAAAAAATTGGTAGGTAATATGATATCTATTCATTCTTTCAAACTTAACTTCAGAATGGTAACAATGAATTACCAAAAATTCAATATTAATGTCATAAGCCCATTAAAAATATAACTTTGATTTAATCTTACTGAATAAATCTAACGACTGAAACAGTGAAACATTCAATGTACAGATTATTACTCACAATACAATTATCCTATTTTCAATAGATGAGTTTCACAACCATCGAAAAGCCAATTAACATTTGCTAAAACAAAAGTTTTTGATTCTTCACTGACGATGAAGTGGATGTGGTTATGATCAGCTGGTTCTTTCCTTAGCATCATTTCAAATTTCCTGAAATAGGTCCTCGATGGGTGCCGTGTTGACGGATAATAAACAGCCTATAGCATACTCGCATTGACAGCGTTCTTCTGACATTATCCGTATATCAATATCACATCGATTTGTTCGTTTCGGGAATAACGATTATTATTTTCCATTTCAAAAAACTTTCTCACAAACGATACGAGATGACAAGTAAAATTGGTATTTTACTTTTGACATGACAATAATCACCTATTGATTCCACGGCTTCCTTTCGTTCCATCAAACCTAAACGGATAACTCATTGGAATTTGTAGGCATCGTATGAAATATTATACCAATTCAATAATTGATCGTTTTTAGTTTTCAACAAAACGAAAGTGGTACATAATGTATATCGTTGAATTGGTAATTGAATTCTCCCTCGAATGGCAAGATGGCCCTCGGTAGGTGCCATTTGAGAAAAACGATTTTTTCGTTAAAAATGCGTTCAGAAAATTCCAATTCCTGCTACAGGATTTGTTATTGATTGATGATTGAAATTGAGAAATTATTTTTTTCAATCGTAAAACAAAAATTTGGCTTTATCGTCGTATGTAATTTGAGCCGTAGAATCCGAAAAACATCAAACATACAGGGTGTTCCATTTGAAAAATCGAAGTTAGTGGCTATTCTGAGGAAACCGTAAGTCGGCCATTTTGTTTTCATATGTCTGTCAATCCGAAATTGTGTCAAATCTGTTAATAAGTAAAGGAGATATAGGCATGGCCTATTGTCACCCGGTATATATATATATATATATATATATATATATATATATATATTTTGTAATAGAATGAGATATTATAACAAATTATATAAAATGAATTTTATGATTGAATTTTTTATTATTATTATTATTAATATATTTTTGCCCCACGTTGGGCGCCAATTATTATATAATGATAATATAACAAATTGTAAAAATACTATTGTAATCTTTTTTCGTTTCACTTTGGAATACTAATTGTAGATATATGATAGATAATTTATGTTCTACCCTGTATACTATATTTTGCAATGTAATATATCAAATTATTTTGTTATTATTTCGCCCCACGTTTTGGGTGCCAATTGTAAAATAATGATAATTTGCAAATATAAATTGTTGTTATAAAATGAAGATTGCTAATAATTTCCGCTCTTCGTTGTGAGCCAAATTGTTATGATATAGATAAGTATTTTCGCCCTGTATAATATGTTTTGTGATGTAATAATAATTGCTAGCTAACGTCACTGTTCTATTGTCACGTTGCTGCCAATTGTTATCATTTTTCTTACCACGACTGAACTGCTGATTTCTACTATAAACCTCAAAGTTTAGTAAGTTTTTCTAACCTATATTTTTTATGCAATTGTTTTGCTCATGATCAAACTGTTTTTTATAGATGTCTTGATAAAGGGAATAAAATTTCCGAAAGCTCGACAAATAACAAAGAGTTTTCTTTAAACCAGCCCAGTATTGACTGCATCCTCAAGATCAATTACCAGTTTTCTTCAACTAGTCAGTCAAGACTAATATACCACGTAAATATATATATATATATATATATATATATATATATATATATATATATTTTTTTTTTTAAATTTTATATGGAGTTACAATTATCTCGTGGGTATAAATCTCAATACGTTTCAGCAATAACGGTTTTTTAAATTATAGGTTCCACCAGTTTTTATGACTTCCAAATTTTACAGACAAGTTCGAGGCCCGTCAAGTGAAAAATCAAACTGATGAATTCTAAACATTCCAAACTATTTTGTTTTTTCGAAGTGGAGACATAGGAAGCCAGAATTTTCTATGAAACTCATATCTGTCATAACGAAAGCTATTAGGTGTCTAGGCTGGCAACTGGTTATCTTTCACTCACACATGGTTTTGAAGGTACTGGTAGCATAAGAACAGAAAAGTAGTATGTAACGTCGTAATCGTATATTCTGTACACCTGTAATATATACGTTCCAGAACAAATTCAATATGTTAGAGGGGGCAACACTGCTGGAGGGTTGAAAGAATGAGAGAGACAACAGAAACGCGAGACATATTATACACATCGCAGATCGGGGAATTCTATGATACAGAGAGGATCAGAACGTGGATCGTAGAGATCATCCATCCTCCCTATCCGTTCATCTGACTAACTAACGTGATTTATAGTGCCTGGATGGCGTTGACTGTTGTTGATCAAAGCAGTAGTTTTTACGGCACTTCAAACTACTGAATTTCACGAAATTCGCAGAGCATATTCAAGCTCTACCAATTACAAAAGGACACAATTGAATTGTTCATTGCCTTACTTGAAAAACTGAGGCTTTCGCTAAAAAAGGTTTATTTGAACTCAAATATCAAATCACTGTAAGTAGTTCAAAATCCCTCATTCCATCAATTTTGCATTTTTTATTTCCCTATATAGGAATTGAATGAGTTGACATTCAATTCTGACAGGACCAAGTGTAGTTGTCACACATACTCGTATATAATTGAAAGAGACAGAAATGAGAGAAAATCGCGTGCAGGGGGCATGAAGCTTTTTTCTTACGTTATATTTTCTACCAGTCAACACCTAGCGCAAGCCGCGTAGAGAAACTTTGTTCCAAAAACCAATTTTCTAAGGTCTGAGCTCAATGTTCATCAGATAATCTATTAAATTCCAGATTTTATAAATGGAATTCTTCAGGAAATAACCTCACCTCCCGGGAGTTGAAAATATCAGCCGTTTCCTCCATGTTACTGAATATGAGAGTAATGGTGATTAATCTACACATTATTCCGATTATCATTTTTTTTTCACTTAATATTCACTGCCACACACTTTAACAGAAATTTAAGTGGTTTTCGCATTTGACGAATTTCGAAACAGACCGTATCTTTAAAATAAGATATTAGTACTACAATACAATTTATTTGTTACCAAAAACAGTTGGGAATAGTATGAAATACGTATTCAACCCACATCTCATCATGAAATACAGAATTGTAATCACTGACTTATCGAGGATCAGACAACATACCGATAAGTTTTGCTCTCACCTTTTACCGGTCCCATTTGTATTCAATCTATCAACAAAATATACTAGAAAAAATGCCGGTACCATCTCTATCTGTAACGACTGAAAAATTATGAACATATATAGAAGTACCGCATCCGAACTTGGATTTTCTCAAAGCTCGAAAAAAGAGACGTGTTCAATGTTCATCACACAATATTGCAAAACCGATGAAGATGTGAGGTAGGGAATTGACGGCTGTTACATATTACATGACGTGGTAGGAAAAATTACTTATACGGACGGCGGCGGACAGAGGTAGGTGAGTTGGACAAAAAGTTGATCATTGATAATTGATTGCTCAGCAGTTGTGATGTATACAGGTCAATGGATAGAGGTGGGCTAGAGAGAAATATCTCTGCTCCTGGAGAAATATCGATGAGTGGGAAAGGCGCTATGAAAATTGGTCTCAAGCATTTGCCAATAAGTTTTTTTTTCCAATACTTACGTCAAAAATGTGTCACTTTTTATGACTTTCGAATGTCAAAACTAGGCTATTTTTGAACAGAGTGCAAAAAAAATCTGCACGGCTCGCAAAAAAGTACAGACCTACGTTTTTTAAATACAGGTAATACACAATACCCATCATTCTCATTTCAATTGTTTTTTATTGAACATATTACAATCATATTCCATCCATACTAATTTTACAAGATTTGTAGTACAGACCTATTGTGTACATATGCAGTATAGGGTGTGTGTCAAGGGGACAGGGCTGTCAATGTAGAGAAGGGAGTAATCAATAAATACAAAATATAATTATATCGTTCTATATAAAAGAACCCCAAAGAATCCACTTTACAACAAGATTTATATTAATAGTACAATTGCTGTTATTCTGTATGTTAATTACAAATGATAATTATGGTAATAAAAAATCAAATGGCTCTCCTTGTATAATGTTAAAGTATTATTGTTCTCGACTTCGACTTCTCTTGATATACCATTGAAAATACCGTTTCCAATTCTCACTTTTTTTTCAAAGAATGCTCCACATACACTTCTGCAACGTTCGACGATCGCCGTCCACCATGATGTTTAAGTCTCAAAATATCAGCCCCTGAGCCAACTAAAAGCTGAACAAAGGACCCTTCTAAAACTATGGCCAATGGCCAGTATATTTTGCAGTATTAGGTAATCCAAGAAATGATGAAATTAGACTCGGAATTTTTGCAAAAGTATTCCGACTACTTGAACTGTACATTTTCCATTCCTATTAAAAAAAAAACTAGTGTTCTCTGCTATCTTAGGATCCAGTGACATGTACCTACGGCAAATTTCAGGTGGATTGAATTTGTGTTCATTGTTATTTGGAACTACAAATGTTCTTTTTATTTCCGTTTTTGAATCATGAATTTGAAAAATTATATATAAGAATCCTTGTCCTCAATATCAGGTATTATCATTCAAGAAAATTCATCCCGACGACAGGCACCTGACAATCCCCTAATCATAACTACTTTCATCAATGAAAAATGTTAAATAAGAATTTTTGTTTCGCATGAAGTGTATATTTTCAAAAGTTTTGCAAAGCGCTTTCGGCTTTGATTTTAAATTGCAAATTTAAAGGTGAAGTTCACTTTTAAGGCTTAGTCCCAAATCTATTATTAGCTTTGAAGGCTAAAAGTTTGTACTTAACTTTTCTGGAAGTATATACTCGAGTTGAATAGTGTGAGAGAGTTCATTAATTGAAGTTGAAAAAGTTAGGTTGATATATTTTTTTTATTATTGGAATTTTTGAGTACTTACAAGTCAGGTGCAAGAAGTAATACAATAGATGGATACATGGTTATTCCAAGGATACTAATAATGGCTTAGAATCTAACGAATCACATGTTGGAATTCAAAGGCCAGGTGGATGTGTCAAATGTATCAACGACAATTAGTTTGATGTTTGAAATAATATCTTTAATATGACTGTTCCATGTTAGTCTCTGGTCGATTATGACCCCTAGGTATTTGACCTCATTGGAAAAAGGTAGTAGAGTTCCTTTCAGGGTTGGGACTTCAGTTCATACTTGCATCTCTTTGTGAATGGAACCAGCACTGTTTTGCTAGGATTAACATTCTGTCCCTTCCTTGCGCACCAGCTTCTGATTATATTTGGGGCTGTCTGCATGCGATTGGATATTATCCCGTCATTTTTGCCCCTAATAGTGACGACCAGATCATCGGCGTAACTTTGAATCTCAATTCCAGATTCATGTAGCTTCACTATCAGATTATCCACGCTCAGTGACCTCAGCGAAAGCGATAGAAATCCACCTTGGGGAAAACCTTTTTTTGCTGTCATTCTGACCGTTTCCTCTCCGAAAGCAGCTACAATTATTGTGCTTTTCTGTATTGCATGTATGAAGGTACAGAAAGCTATTTCTTTGGCCAATTATGTCTTTTCAACGCTCTCAACTAAGCATTGTAGAATATGATTCGTTGATTTGTCTGCTTGATAGGCGAACTGTTTCTTGTGAAGCGGTCTGTCTGAAAGGATTTCACTTCTTATATAACAGTCTATAATTTTCTCCATTGTTTTCAGGAGAAAGGAGGTGGGACAATAAGACTTTGGTTCGTCTTCTGGACGTCTCTCAGTCTTTGATATGTACACCTTTGCAGCCTCCCTCCACGCCGTCGATATGTGACCGAAAATGAAACTGGCCTTGAACAGCCTATTCAAGGAGGGTTCTATTATTTCAAGGCCATTTTGTAATGAGGCGGAGAAATATTTCGTCCTTTCCGGCCGATTTCAAAGGTTCGAAATTCTCAATGGTCCATTTGATCATTTGGGTTGCGAAGATTGGCTCCGCTAGGCTCCTGCTGGTTCTGTTAGGGCTGAAGACAGCCCCTTCCAGCTGAGCACTTTGCGGTTCGTCTTCAACAACTTTGGACCCAGGAAAGAGTATATGGATGAGAACACTCATGCTTTCCTTCTGGTTTTCAGAATATTCATTGTTCGGCTTTTTGATCAGACCGATACCGTTGGTATGTTCTTTAGAAAGAACTTGCTGTTGGCGTTGGGCTGGGGCTAATTCTATTGTTCCTTGTTGTACGCAGAAAGATCCGCTTTGTAGTCTTCCCAGCGTCCCAGACTTTCAGCTCTATTGAAGAGTTTCCTAACATTTTTCCTAAGTTTGGCTAGCTCTTTATTCCACCAAGGCACGTCTCTATTGACTGCTTTTTGTTTTTCTGGGCAGCTGATTCCATATGCTTTCATTATAGCATGTTGAACCTGCTTGGAATCTGTATCTAGTTCCTCAGCTGAATCGATGGATATATGTTGGTCCTCCAAGTGCCTCTCAAAATGCTTTTTACAAGCATCCCAGTTGGTCAGTTTGGGTATCCTATATCGTTCAAAGTGTGCTTCCACTGAATTCAGAATATACCTGTTCAAATGTTGATAATGTAACGATCCAGGAATTTCAGCTGAGGAATACAGATTCATAATATCTGTGTAATAATACCCCCGACATTTTCATGTATTTTTTTTGTAATCGGACGTGTACAAAATATAGAAATGGGGCGAGAAAAAACCTTTATGGTGCTCTTTAATAGATATTCGAATAACTTGTTGATGCGTAATCCATATTCTGCTATGAATATTCCATTGAATTTTGAAACAAAATTTTTGTTATAGTTATGAATGCTCGGATAATTTTTCCTGCCTGAATTTCGACTAATTTAGAAATTAGGAGCTGATAAATTCATTTGATTGAAACTAACCACTGAAACTCAATGTGACATTTCCTGGCTGCTATTTTGATTAATTACAGGGGATATGTGTTTGCCACATTAGACGTATAGTTGGTGAAGTACTCCATTTACAAATATATGAGCCCTAAGCTTTTTCTGAGCTGAAACATAAAATCTTATATCGAATATTGATGTAAGAGGTTTTTTGTAGTAGGCAATCGATTTCTGATAGGTATATCGATACCTATTTTGTCTCTGTCATTTTTGTTATTGATAAAGATCCACAGGATTATAGATTCCCTAAATCTTCTTCTCAAGATCTCCGATTGGATACTTACTATGAACGATTCTGTGGAGAGCGTTGCTTTCATGAATAACAATATGAAGTCCTAGGAAAGCGTTTTATATTCATTATATAATATATAATATTTTAATAATAATTTATTAGATTGAATCATGAGTGATAATTTCAGAGTGCAGAAGTTTCTCATCTACTTCAACTTTGTCATTAGAAGATAGTACTTTATACAATATTCTTGTTCAATTAACTTCCCGCACATTAAAATATGTTCAATGGTATCATTGTTATCATATACCATGTAATCAACTCAAAATGATCAGGATCTGCTCCTTCCAGTGAGTTTCCAAACACATCGGAGTGGAGGGAAATTAAATAGCAGATGAACTCGCAAAAAGGGGCTGGAACACCATTCTTAGGACCTGAACAACAAAAAGAAAACTAATAAGTGAAGAACTTTACAAAAATACATATTGGGAAGATCTACAAGAGTGAGATGGGACGAAATACATCAATCCGAACAAAAACAAACTCCGCTTACTAACAGAACAAACTCCGCTTACTAACAGAAATCAGAATAGGCTACTGCTGACTGAAAGGACACCTGAAGAAACTGGGATTAGTGAAGGAAACATAGTGCAATTTCTGTCAGGAGGCGGGCCGAACCTCCATGCAAATATCCTACACCTGCGAGCATCTGATAAACTTTTTAAAAAATAATAAGACCGACGAAAACAGAAACAGAATGGCAAAAAATTTAATTAACCTTTTTAGTCTCAATAACTAAGCTCCTAAACTGAAGTAAGTAACTAATTTTGTGTCGGCGCAAACAAACAAGGAAATCATTAAGTAAAGCGTGAAATGATGACAACGAGGTGAGCGGCGGCGGTGCGTCCCTTTGCCAGAAATTGCCGAGCGTTCTCGATGTCAATATCACCGTGACAGCTACCGGAACGGACACACACGTGGAGGCACACGTCGTTGCGAGGGGTCGTGTGGAGAGCACTTATTGGGATGATATTATGTATCGCTGGAGATTTCACGTTGCATTTGTATGTTATTTTATTTGGATTAATGCTATAAAGTAATTTAATGATCGTCTTTGATTGTTTGTTTGGCGCCGACTCAAAATTAGTTTAGGAACTTAGTTATTAAGACTGAAAAGGTTCATTTTATTTTTAGCTTTTCAGATTTTTTGTTCGTCCATTTTATTTTTTGTTGCTGAAATTGCTACCTACTTAGTTTGGATTACTATCGAAATACTTACTCACCCATCTTATTCTAACTATCAACTGTTGAATACTTTAACTAGCTGGTACCAGCGACTTTTTTTTCGTGACGACTATTACAAATTCACTAATCCCTTTGGGGACGAAATTTCTAAAAATACCAAAAATTGTAATTCTTTATTTGTAACAAAGACCTCAAATGCCAATTTTGATATGCCAATCTTCAAAACTTACCCTTACCCAAACTTTTACTCCCCTGGGGGTTACATTTGTAAAAACACTGGAACATGTATTTCTGTATCACTTACAAAGACCTCAAATACAAATTTTTATGACCCTAACTTGAAAACTACCCCCCCTCCCATTACAAATTTTCACCCTTATTTCCCCCTTTAGGGGTTGAATATCTAAAACCACTGAAAAAAATATTTCTTCTCTTTGTATAAACATTTCAAATACCAATTTTTATGACCCCAACTTGAAAAAAATAACGGAATTCCGTTGCAAACTTTCAATACCAATTTAACCCAAATTCATCCCTTTGCGGGTTGAATTTCCAAAAACACCAAAACACGTATTTTTTATTCGTAACAAAGACCCCCGAATGACACTTTTCATGATCCTAACTTTGAAACTGACTATACAGACTTTCAACCCCATTTCATCACTTTAGGGTTGAATTTTCGAAAACCCTGGAACATAATTATCTTTATTTGTGAAGAATAGCCCAAATACTAATTTTTATGACTCTAATTTCAAAACCAACTGTAGTTTTACTGTCACCCCCTTATCACCCACCTTTTCAAAAAAACATGCTGTCAAAATTTTAGATCTTAAGACTAGCGGTTTGGTCTAAGCGTAGTATATCAGTCATTCATCGAGTCAGTCAGAATATGTAATTATGTATATACATGTTACCCCAAACACGAGGTAGCTGCTATGAACCGTTGAGGAGATGCCTCGACTGTCTTCCTTCTCCATCATCAAATCCATTACGTTGCAGTGTCATCAAAACTACATATGTGTGCCAAGTTTCATCGGAATCGGATAACCCAGCACAAAGGTGGTAGAATCGCTTGGAATCGCTTAAGAAGTGAAAATTCAGTGGGTGAACCAACCATCCCCCATTTTCCTACCGTTGCGAGTATTTTTTTTCCAAATCCAAATGGGGACCAACTTTGAGGTATATCTCCATTGAAAAAAATCTTCAAAATCGGACTACTCTTTAGAAGTCATGCATGGTCATACATAAAAACTAGAGAACCTCCTCTTTTTTTGGGACATTTACCCAACTAAATCTTTGGTAGATCAGCTATAACACTTAGAAATCAACCGCTCACCTCAAGAAAGGGACACGACATATCTCGCAGATCGCAATGTACTAACATTTTTGATAACTTTATTTTATGAGGAATTTATGTATTTTACAAGCTTTTATTTAGTTTCACCTGCCCCGATGTTTGTCATCAAATCTTGCAAATTAAAACTGATCCACTTCCAGTTGCCCGATTAACGTGAAATTTGGCAGGTGTTCATAGTTCCCGTGACAATGCATTATGGAATTTTGTAGAAAAAAAATAGCGGCTCTAAGATGGCGGACGAGATTTGTGTTTATCGTCCGATTCGACTCAAAATTAGTGTGTGGGGGTTTTCGGGGTCGGAGATTATGAATTTTCTTTCTAAATTCTCATACTCGAAATTGCGGCTCTAAGATGGCGAACGAGTTTTGTAATTATGGTCCGATTCTATTAAAAATTGGTATGTGGAGGTTTTCGGGGTCAAAGACTATGAATTTATTCTAAAAATTCATAAATTTAAGATGGCGGCTCAACATGGTTGTAATAATGGAACTTTTCAGAGATTATGAATTTATTTATTTATTTATTTATTTATTTAATGGTCATGAAAGATACAGACAGACAAAAGTCCACTAAAGTACCTACATTATACATTTAATTTTACTTATACTTAAACTTATATACTAATACTAATTTCAGACAGCAATTGAAACAAAGTAACAAAGATAAAGTGTTTTTTGTTAGTTGTTTGCTTTTACTAATTTAAGCAGAAATTATTTGATACATGAGTCGTTTCAAAGTGGTCTTTAATTTTTGGTGGGATTTGGAGAAAATATCGATTTGATCAGTGTACCTGTTAGCATTTCGAACAATTCTACATAGAGGAGAGTTTTGAGACGAATTAGTTCTCCGAAATGGTATGCGGAACAGGTGGCTAGTTCTAAGTGGCCGAATGGGAACGTTGATTTGAATTTGATTCAGTATATTAGCATTATCTACGGAATTTGAGATGATTTTGTGTAAAAATAAAATATCAGAGATCACTCTTCTACTCGATAGTGATATAATATTGAAATGTTTTCTCGCATTTTCAATGTCGCCGTTGTAATTGAAATTTTGTTTAAAACTAATATATTTGACAAATTTGTTCTGAATGTTTTCCAGGCGGTTTATATACGTTTTGTATTGAGGACTCCATATAATAGAAGCGAAATTTAGCTTACTGTACACAAATGCATTATAGACACAAATTGAAGACTTGAATTTAGTCGAAGATTATTGTTTTTTTGTCAGAATTCATGAATTGAAGATGGCGTAAGAGTTAATCTTCAGATGGTTTCCTCATTGAAGAACTAGATAGCTCAGAACTTACAGAAAAAAGGCCTCATGATGACTATGCATTAACCAAAATGCATAGATTAAGGTGTACTTACTAAAAAGCACAAAATAAAATAATTAATAAAAGAACCTTTTTGAAGACAAGATTTTATTCAAATGCGCTAAAAAGTAAAAATAATAGCTTTGGATGTGCGACGTATAGATTCAAAAGCTTGTCGTGCAGAGTTTTCAATTCGAATACAGAAGCGACAAGCTCTTGAATCTCTAACTCACGGAATAACCTACGTCGCACATCCAAATCTAATATTTTTTACTTTTTAGCGCATTTGAATAAATACTTGTCTTCAAAAAGGTTTTTTTGTCAATTATTAAATTTTTTTTATTTCTCGAAATGAAATAGCTAGTGTCAATATATCCCCTATTCACAATCTTCAACTCCACCAAGAATTTCAATTCACAATTTCAATGACTACGAGATTCTTTGCCGATAATACTCGAGATCGAGTCTCAGATGGACGTTTCATAATACTCACGGCTCTTATTAGATTTGCTTATCTAATGAGACTGATGAATGCTCTGGCTAATAAAGGTACAATACGTATCGATAAAACGAGAATAAAAACTAACAAAAATCATTTCTATAACAAGCAGGCTCACTGCTATCGCCCATCTTCGAGTTAACAACTATTTAACAACTCTAACTAGCCATCACACTTTATAATTGTTCGATAACACATAAATTGACAGCTACATATAGAGATATAGTGCAGCGGCAAGCTGCAAGGAATATATCGAAAAGTGTTGATGGAAAAGTTAGGTGGAACTGTCATGATTGTCGCTGAGTGTTGATGGATTGAAATGAAATGAAACACACAAAGTCTTGATAGTTCGCAATCTGTGAAACTTGCAGTAGGAAAAGAACCCGATGGCGCGGCCCATTTCTCGTTATCCCGTTAACCTGTTTCTCGTTATCCCTTTATCACGTTGACCCGTTTTTCCCACATAAAGTACATATTGATCACTAATGTCGTGGAAAGCCTGCATTACAACTTAGAAAGTGGCGGAGTTTAGATTTTATTTCAAAGCTAATGTTTTCTATCGGTTTTCAAGTAACAAGTCAAAAACGATAAAAAAATGTCTTTAAATGTTTAACAAATCAAGTCAAATCAAGTTGGGAGTAGAAAACATAACAGTATATGACTACGAATAATCTTCCTTATCATGGCACAGTCGGTTTCCTGGTAGTATTTTTGTCACAGCATCAATATAGCAGCAAATGTCTATGGATTGGCCTAACAGGTGAGAAGCACTTGACATTGTGTTCCAGAAGATATACATATTTCAGTTTCGATTTCATGAAAATCATTAAATGAAAAAAAAATATATGGAATAGCTACATAAAATACAGGATGAAAAGTACGAATGTGAATTGAAAGTATATATACATACAATGTAGATTATAAAAATATACAAATACCATATAATAATATAATGATAATATATGATATTAGACGAAAGTATCGACAAAAAATATTAAATATAAGTCTGAATAATTGTTTTCTTTGTTATCAGTTATTTTTAGTAACGATAATTTGTTTTATTACAGTTCTGTTTTCTGACACGAATTTTTTTAAGAGTGTTTTGAATTTGTAAATTTATGATTTCTAATGGAAGCGGGTTCATGAATTTTGAGGCCTAAGTAATTCAAACTTCTTTGTCCAACAGTTTTTTTTTCATGTGTGGGACAGAGAATGGAGTTCTTCATCTGGTGTCATATCTCGAGTTGTGAACGGTCTCAAGGGTATGTTTGTTTTTGTAAATGTAGTTAGCAACATTGAAAAAATATATTTGTCTTGGAGTTGATTTCATGAATTAATTTTTCCGAGGAGTAAGTATAGGGTTTTTCTGAAAAATTTCTGTAGAAACGCTTGAGTAAATGTTCTAGTGAATGTAGATGGGTTTTTAGTATTCCACCCCATGCAACTACTCCATAGGTGAGGTGTGGTACTACCAATACGTTATACAGGGTAATTTGATCATTTTCATGAAGAAAATTTCCGGATTCATGAGATGAATAGATTAATGATCGTAGTTTTTATGATGGATTCCAATGGTATCCACTTCAGATGACTGTCGATATGTATTTTACCTCGCGGCTGAATTTATCTTGATATTTTTCTCTATTTGTAGAGTTTTGAAATTTGTGATTTTTTTTATACGAGGTAAAGATTAAAAAAGGTTTTCTCATAATTTAGGGTAAGTAATATTTTTTTGAACCATTTTTCAATTCAAATTGAATCTTTTTCAACTCCAATTTTGATTCTGTTCCAGTCTGTATCATTGTGATATATAACCGTATCGTCTGCAAAAGTGATAATTTTCTCAACTGTATCCAAAAGAACTAAGTTATTTCCGTATAAGATGAACAGCATGGGACCTTGAACTATCTCCTGAGATACACCGTATTTTAGAGTTCCAGGTGTGGTGAAATTCCCATTTATGCTCACAATTTGAGTTCTGTTCTCAAGATAGTTCCGGAATAGATCTAGTTGTAGGCCCCGCACTCCAATATCCTCTTAGGATTTTATTAAGAGCAAAAATCTCACTGTATCAAAAGACTTCTGGGTCTAAAAATATTGCTAGCGAAGGTTTCTGGTTATCTAGATTTCGATACACTTCTTTAATTAGGTGTGCAATTGCGTCTTGGATTGAGATACGTTCTTGGAATCCATATTGCTTTTCGGATATGATTTTATATTTTTTTAGATAATACCAGAGTCTTTGGTTGTTTTTTTTTCAAATGTTCATCAGGAATATGGGTTGGTAGGTAGTTGAAGCCAATTTATCGCCTTTCTCATACATTGGTTCTACCACTGATATCTTGAAAATTTACAGTATCGATTTTAAGATTTATGAGAAAGGCCAGTGGCTCTGCAATGCAGTGAACAATTTGTTTTAGAGTTTCTGCTTTTATATTGTCATAACAGGTTGCTCCTCTATTAAATATGAAATATTTCCATTAAATATTCTAAATATTTGTGTATACCAATGTTCATGGCGATCGGTTGAACGGTATAGAAGTTGATGCGCTGCAGCGCCGTTTAGTGGCAAGTTAAAGTGAAATGGATAGCAAAAACACTAAGATGTACCATCTTCTATGGTGATTGGTTGAACGGTGTCGAAGTTCATCAGTCTCATACATAGCGGCAATTTTAGAATCACTAAATAAATTCTGGAATCTACCTTTCGGACTACCCGCGCATTGATGCACTTTAAGATACAAACCTTTCAATTTTCCTATCCATATATTTGCAATTTTTGCTCAGTCTAGGGAGTACAACCACCTTCGATACCCATTTCACTGAACTAGACTTTGGGAGAATGCTGTGCTAAAACTTACAATTCAAATCCTAATTTTTGTGTATCAGAGATATGTCTACATCTGGATATGACTTTCTTGAATTCAGGAACGATCGAAATGAACATTTATAAAATTTTCGTTTCTATAGCATTTATATGACTGCATGAGTATAGATGTGAAGTTAATTCTGTTCTATTTACACCTGGGTTGAAAATACTGTTATAGACCACGCAGTTCGAATCCCTCGGCCACGCGGTTTAAACCTGGCACTGGTTATAATAGTATCATCCACCTTGCTGTGGATTATACTATTGATAGCGAAACGAAAGCAGTCAAACATGAATGATATTGTCAATTAATATTGATATATCATAATGCGAATTGATAATTCATAAGTGTGAGAAAGTATTACTTTCTGAAACAAAATACGAATGCGAAAAATATCTTTCTAGTATGTGGAAATTAATGGATACTTCGCGCTACATGGTTTTTGAAAACAAATAATTCAACAAAAAATAATTAAATCATTGCCAGCGATGACTTGAACTTATTTAATACGTTTAAGTACAAGGCTTAAATGAAAGCTTGTCTTTAAAAATGTTTTTCATTAGTTTTTTTTCAATTTGACGTTTGTCATCAATTCCCATGAAAAGTGAGAAATTAAAACCGGTCCAGTACAATATGTCATTTTGCGGAGAAATGGGTCTATGATCGTAACATCAAAAAATAATCCACATAATACCAAACGATAGTTCGTTGAAGTAGAAAATAATCCTCCAGATTTATTTCTCAAACTTGTTGCCATTTGGCAATAGCCACTCGAGCCCGTCGGGCTCTCATATCTTTTGCCTGGCAACAAGTTTTCAAAAATCTGTCGAATTATTTTCACGTTATTCTCACCCTCTTGTGATATTACAACTGATAATAGCACTCTTTGATGCTGTGCATTTTGAGCCACATTCAATTCATATTTGAGTGGCAAATATCAGTATTGACAACCGACCTGTATTTTTGTTCATGTAAAAAAAAATTCCAAGAGGGCTTGTTTCAAGAGAAACTATTGTATTGGCTATTATTGAAAGGTCAATGAGCAGTATGGGAAAAGAATTAGGAAAGGAATTAGAAAGATACTGTAATTAATTTGAGGGAACGCCTACACTTGGTGTGAAGGGTCTGTAGCTACAGAAGTCTCCCAATAGTGGCAGAAGTTACGAAAGTTCTTATAGACAGGCCTAAAGAAAATCAAAGTGTTTCAGTTACCAAAATGTCAGTGGAAGTGCATATGCCTACAGTTATCGAAGAGTTAGGAGGCACCATTGCCCATTTTTTACCCTCAAGCCACAAGCTTAGCCCCGTGCACCAGTTTTAATAAACACAATACAGGTTTATTTTTTGATAACCTGAACAATGTCGTCTGCAGACTAAAGGTCTCAGCAGAATATAATGGTGTTACTACGGTTCACAAACCCGACAGAATTGTCGCATCGAGGTTTCTGACCAATAGGACGAGTGACCTCAGCAGAACGTGGTCGCTTGTATTCCTAGGGTCAACTACAAAAAACATTTCGTTCAAGATGGGTATTCTGGCGATGCTCACCCATCAAGATGGGTTTTGAGATATATAAAACATTTTGTTGGACACATCCATAGCTCTGAAGAAAACCCTAATGTTAATATATAACCAAATTATAGTTTCCATTTATCATCACATGTTCCACACTATTGCAAAAAAAATGGAATGACAGTGTTATATTTTCTGGCACAATGCAGCCATAAGCTGCAACCCTTAGACCGAAGTGTTTACGGACCTTTGGGAAGTACGTGCATTCTGACTGTGACAGTTGGGCATTAACAAACAGACGTCCAATGATAATTTACGATATAACTGCTATCGTAATAGCTCCCCACCCACACGCAGTCAATCCAGTGAACATAAGAGAAGGTTTCCAGGTAACTGGAATATGTTTTTTCAATACACATATTTTCACCGACGTTGATTTCATCCTTCGTATTTCACTGATATACCAGATTCTTCAAATATGCCAGACTATTCAAGTGTTCCTTCAGAAAAAAAATACCAACCAGATTTCATCAGTTGTCTTCCCATCAACTCCTTCTACTTCTTTGGAAATAGGCCTGAAGCAAAACTTTTCACTACCAGAGAAAGCAAGACCATTTCATAAGGCAGAACTCAGGAAAAGATAGGATTCAAATAAAAGGAAAATAAAAGAAACATTACAGCTTGAAGAAAGAACAGCAAAATGGAGAAATAATATCAGAACTGTAAGAGGAATAGGCCTACAGGAGATATAATCATCAAAGAGGAAAAAAGAAAACAAAGAAAATGTTGTGGAGAATTTGTTTTGTGACCATCCGAAACAGCCTGGTGCTAGTAGTCAGAAGCGCCAAAAGTGGACTACTGAAAAGCAACAAAAGTAGAAGACGAAGATGAATAGAGGATAATTCATGCTTAAGTCGCGTGAAGGCGTTCAATAAAAGTACACCTGGGGAGTAATGGATCCAGTGCACCAATTGAAAACGTTGGGAACATGTGCAATGTTTCAAAGGAAGGGGTGTTTTTTGAATGCATTCATTGCAGTGACTCTTCAGACAGTGATCAAAACTTCATGTGTTAAGCCATATATAACCTTATTTTCTTCTATGTAGAGTTTTTTCTCATCAAATTGGCTTTTATTTAGCTCCTAAACAACAACAAAAACTTGAAGTGCTAGGTGGGCTATCGTGCTTCACTAGCCGTGTACGGGGTAAGTTGGGCCACGTGACAAAGCCCAAAAATTATAATAATAAAGCCTTTAGTTGTGCAAATTCAACAAACATATAATTTTTTATATTGGAAATTGTTAAAAATCATTAGGACAGTAAAAATCTATAATTTTTTTCTATAAATAAAACACCAAAACCGAGCCAACGTGCCCCAGTCATGGTACGTTACTGACAAGTGAAAATTTCGTTATCCCGTATTCAAAGAATAAAAAAGCAGGAATGTATCAGTATAAATTCATTAATTTAACATTTTAGAATACATTATATATAATTCTTACCAGGGAAATGCAGATGGTTATAACTACTTGTTATACTTTTTCTAGGAACTGTACTATTGGTTTTGGCCATAATAATTGGATTTTGAAAATGATAGTATGAAAGACGAAATTATCCAGCCTCGACTATTGCCACCTGACTAATAATCCAATGATAAAAATGAGCCAGTATATGATTACAGTGTGATGCTCGTGGTTTGTCTGGTTGTGCTGGCTGCGAGCCCTCTATAAAACTGTAATATCATAGTGGTATGTTGGCCTCATGGTGTTTGATCTGATAAATTAGTTGCTACAGATGGGTTTTTGACCGTGTGAATCGATAAATGGATAAATGTATCGCAATGCTAGACGGGAATGTGCTTCAAACGTATCGAAGAAATACTCAAGGTCTTCGAGCGAGATCGAATCGACGACACTGGCAAAAAATTGGATCCCGACGAGCGATATGAACACCAATCATTTGTGTTGCGGCTCGTACAAGTATATACAGGGTCCTCCAACATTGCCTTAGACTACAATAGCCCTTGTACCAATCAAGTTCGAATTTTCTTCAGTGTTCATCAGAATTGCTGTCAATGGCGCATTGCAAAAGAGTCATTCTAATATACAGGGTGTTGAAATAATATGGCATATAAAAGTTACAATTTGAGATAGAAATACCTACAGCAAATCAAATCACAAAGAGTTTGTTATAGATACCACATTCAACATATCGGAGTCTAGGTATTATTTTGCTCTACAAAATACGTTCAATTAATAACGAAACAAATTCAACACTCAGCATCCTATCAGAACAGAAATATTTGAGGACTAGGCATTCTTAGCTGAGATTCCTTTTGGTTAATATTCTCAATCCCTACGAGCACTAGATCATCAGAGGAATGGGCTACAATTCTTTGTGAAAACAATTTTCTTCACCTATGATTCAAAATATAAATCAACGATATCATCTTTTCATGCAAACAAAGCAATCAAATCAAGATTGCCTCTTGAAGTAGGAAGCATGTAGATTTTGGCGTGTGAGACGCCAATACTACAACAACATACATACAATTGTATTGGAAACGTTAAAAAAAATCTAGTCAGAGAAACAAGAAGATATGTGAAATATGTATGGAATTTATTCTTGTCATTTTGCTGTTTGAAAATACTTTTTGACTGCATCATATTTTGTTTCGTAGCTTTGGAAACAAACTCAAAATAACCCTACACAGGTAAATTATCTCCAGAGATACCGCTATACTTCTCTTGACATATTGAGACCACCATACCTTTTAAGAATTGTAAGCTATACTGGTGTTCAATGTACGGCAAAAATAGTGGCCCATATGTATGTTTTCCAAATTATAAAAAGTAGTGATTTGCTTAGTCATAACCAGTTTATTATTTCTAATTACATTTCTTGTGCATTTTCCGTTTTATAAATCAAACAGAACATTTATCACAGGAAATATCTCGTGGTCTCGAAAGCCAATATTTGTTTATAATATTGTAAAATTATCCGGTTATCGTGAATACTATTGGTTATTTGTCTCTTCATATGAAATTTTATTCAAAAGAACTTTCACACTGGAAATTTTCAAGTTGTAACACAATGACAAGAGCTACCCAAAATCTTTTTTGCTGAAAATACATTTTCCTGAGTATCACATTTCTGAATAGCTATGATTTCTTGGCCGAATATGTATCAGAAAATCATTTGAGGTTGCCTAAGCAGTATTAATAAATTATCTTTGTATGTATGTCCATGAACAGTTTATACTATTTTTCATAAGTTTGTTTGAATGTTTGCTGAATAAATGAATTTGCACATTAATTTCTATTCCAGATTCATTGGATTCATTCATTTTAGTTCAAATCAGAACGCTATACGCCACGACGTTGAAAATTACAAATCGCACAGTCATTCATCAACAAATTGTAAAATTGAATTTAATATAATTTAATTGCTAATTGTGGCAGTCGAAACTTATCAGAGATTTTGTTAAATGAATATTCCTGGGATTGAAATACATAAATAAGACTGCAAGTGTTTCAGAATAGTTCTTTTAGAGAGTTAGAATGTAAAAATATATTAGTTTTTTTTTAAATATTTAAACACTAGAGAAATTATCATATGTACAGTGAACAAACGCCATGAAACGGGAATAAAAATGAATTTGGAGAACAAACAACGACGGCAAGAATAATGCGGAATTACCTAAATGAAAAAAATTCATAGTAAAATTGTTTGCATAATTTTTTATATTCCATAATTATTTCAAATATTTTTCATGGTATAGTAGAAAAAAAGATTATATTCTCGATGCTATTGATTGTGATAATTTTGTTTAAGGGGCAGTTTAAGATTTCAAAAATGCCTGCGAAACAGTAGACTGGGAAGTATTGATAAAAAAATCAGAGCAAGTAGGAGTTAGGCATAACGTTTTAAATTGGTTCAGATCTTACTTGTGTGATATTACTTGTGTAATGTATATAAATTGAGAGTTTGAATCTGTAACTGTGGAATACGGTGTACCGCAAGGACGGTTTTGGGACCATTATTGTTTTTTGGTGTATATCAATGATATGGTGAATGAGACTCAAAAATGAAAGATTATTTGGGGACGACAAAGTATGTTTAAAAAACCAACTTAGTTGCAAAGCAACCCTCGGAAGTCAGAGACTTGTGTGAGTTGAGAGGACGGGGACCTTAGCTTTTTTAGTGTCATCCGAATTACTACTCGGCTGGTAACCGTGGACAGTCCGACGGATTGATATCTAGGTACCAAGAATGTGCGGTTAGTCACCTATTTCCCCCCGCTCAACGAAATCACCGAAATAAAGTTTTATTTCAGTAGCCTTGCCGGGAATCGAACCCGGACCATCTGGGAAACATCCAGCGCCTTTACGCTCGCGGCCACCAGCCCAGTGCTCTATATAATAGGAAAAAAAACTTGTATCAAATGCAATTACATATGAACAATGAACTTGATCCATTCACTGGCTGTGTGATAGTAAATTTAGTTTAAATGTGTATAAATCTAAATTTTGTTTGTTCACCAAAAGAGTCAAGATTAAATTCTGTTGATATTAAGAATATGTAGATTACTATAAATGGGGAAACATTCTTTGTGATAAAAAAATTAAATATTTGAAAAAAAAAATTTCAACCAAAAATTTTATGCAGATATGAGAAAAGTCTCAAAAAGTGGGATTCATAACCAGAATAGGCAAGAGCTTCTCAACGCACACAAAATTATCTCTTTACATCGTCATTGCACTTTCTCATTCACAGTTCTGTTCAACCTTATCATTTCACTTACTACAAAATGAAATAAGCCAGCTGGAACACATCCAAAACAGTGCTACGATACCGATTATAAAATATAATCGTTATACACCTGTTGAATCCATGTTGAGTATCCTGGATATGTTGTCTGTGAAACAAAGAATTATATTTAATATAAATTTGTTTAAATTCAAACTGAAAATAAAATCTGTTATCAGAATATATATGTGATAAAGTAAAAGATTTAAGAGATATACATATTTAGAATACTAGAAATTGTACAGATTTAATTCTACTAGATGGATGTCACACAACCCAAATGCTAAACTCTGTTATACAATGGCTTGATTGAGTTTGATGAACTACCCGTGACTATTGAAAACACTGGTAATTGAAAGCAGTTCAAGCTTTTGAGAAAATTTGTTTCCAACAAAATAATAGCGTGTTTTTCATCTTCTTTTTTATTTTTATAATTTTATACCTAATTTGAATTTTATTTACTTATGTTCAGTATACATATAAATGTTTGTAACATATCTTGATTGACGACTTTTTGTATTTTTATGTAGCACTGATGTTAAATAAATACATTATTAATATCAATGATCTCATGAAACATCAATAATCATTTGCTTGAAGTAGGTATAAATGGTTTCATGCTTCGATTCCGTAGCGATTATCATTAGATCATTCAGTCCCAATCAATATTTGTGATTTTGATTTTAGTTTCATTGCAAAAAGTGCTATAAAACTATCATGTACCTAACGAGAACATTTGTAAATCAAAAAATCATTATGGAAACGGAAAAAAATGGGGCCAATGCTTGTTATTATTTTCATATCTATTCACAGAGTCTATGTGAAATATCTTCATTAAACAGGTTGATCGCTGTTGTCATTAGTAAGCTTCCAAAAAGCACTTTCCCGATATTGGATGAAATTGCGGCGAAGAATACTAGAAACCACTTCCTCTGAATGTAACTCAAAAATAATAGGTCTATCAGTGACCGTAATCCCCGACAAATGAAATATAATTTAATAATCTCAGTCCTTGGTTGCTAATAACACTCATCCAGATGGTAATTTCGACGAAAGTACGTGAACTACATGAGAACATGAAGTCCGTCGGAATCGCATGGACTGCGTAGGTTGGACTGACCGACAATCATTACGAGGACCTGAAAGTTGTTATTGTGATTTACGATGTTGATGACAATTTCGAATACACATATGAAAATAGTATATTTTAATCGTAAGGTTTCAATTATTTTTGAGATATAGAAGAAATCAGATCGTTTGAAAGGTAACAGTGGAAGCAAATACCAGTTCCAAACACGAGAGGAATTCTTCTATGTTGTGAAAGCAATGAATATGAAGAAGTGATTTCAATTTAGTTCTGATTTTGTTTCACTAATATTTTTGACATAGTCAGGGAGCTTATTATAAATTTGTGTTCCAGTATATATTATATCGAATCCTCGTGGGATATGAATGAATTTCAGAGGTATTTGTTTATTTTTATGAATGAGAGTAATGAGAGTACTCAATTTGCGAATGAATAGGTTGGTCATCAATGATATTGAGCTTCACAAAATGGTCCCTACAAGAATCCATCTATTGGAAATCACATAATAAGTATTCTGATAGCTGTTTTTCGGAGCTTAAAAGTAGGGTATTAGTTCACTGCATTACCCTTGAACTCAATACCATACTGCAGCAGGCTATAGAAATAGGCGAAGTAAACAATTTTGGTAGTTGTTGTACCTATATATTTTTTTTTATGATTTTGATAGTATTAAGCGTTCTGCTAAGCTTTATATTCGATGAACCTTTTTCCTCATGTACGAAAAATTCCCCACTAGCAGCGCTAGTAGTTCGGTAGGGACAAATGTTACCTAACTCACATTAGATTACATGTAAAAGAAAACATCAAAAAAATGTTTTTGACAGAAGACGACGTTCCAGGAGCTAAATTGAAATTCCCAAATGTGAAGGATAATACTGTAGCAACATTAAAACGATGGCTTGCTTGTCGAAATCTCAAAATTTCCGGAAAAAAATGACTTGATTGACAGGTCAGTACGCAAGGTTCAGTTATTATGCAGCGGTCTTTTTTAACTCTGATATGAGACGTTCAAAATAATTATAAATTTTAATTTAATTTCGAAATGAAAAATGAGTCAAATATATTTGGTAATCAAGATAAATTTAATACATTACAGTGAATATGATTCAGTAATCAATAGACAGGTTAGGTTAGGTTTTTTTCTAATTATTTCATAATAACCTACCCTACTAATCGTTGCAGAAACTGGATCAGGATTTTCTTCAGTTGCTTTTTTCTTTTGTTAAATCCACTCTTCTCGAGGCATGGATCCATTTATTACATCTAACCTCATCAATGTGAGGTTTACCGAATGTTATGAAAAACGAATGGTATGAAAATTATTCGTATTACAGTTCGCAAAACTATAATGTGGTTATTGAAAATTATGGCATTGTAATTGAAAAAAATTGTTTTTACTCAATTATTTTAAATAACTCAACTGTATCACTTAAATAACACTTTGTTCAATGGAGAAGGTTTGATGTTTGTCCCTACCACAAGTGCTGCCTCTCGTGACAAATTTGCCACACTATTCTCAGGAAAACGTCTCATTGCCTTATGTGTTTCGACCATTTTAGTCGCGCATCTAGAAAAATACCCAGACATTTTATGAGTTCTACATGTTGAATATGTTGATTATTCAATGGTATATCGAAACTATTTAGATTGATTTGTTTGAAAATATTTAACATGATGTTCATAAAATCAGATGTGAAATCATCTGCAACTGAAAAATCAAATAACTATCTGAATGAAAATGCAAATTTTCAATTTCACATTTTTTCTTCAGGATATCCATCAGAACTAGTTCAATGTCCAGCGTGGCTTCAGCCAGAGAAGTAGTTGTTTTCTCTTAGACATTCACAAAAAATAACTTCACTTTTTTTTTGGATTTTCGAATTCATTGAAAAATCTTTCTATTCATTATTTAATTGAGAATGTTTCCCGTTTCAACACGAAACTATTTACTTTGTGGTGAATTTGAAGTAACATACTGTGAGTTTTATTGCAATTGAGTGCAAGGCGATTTGCTGAATACCAGTCTGAAATATTTTTCATCAAGTTCTGAGCATCGCATTTTTAGGAGTTGTAAAATTGCATCTGGAAAATTTGTCACTGGGTCATTTATAGAAATGAGGAAGAGCGTTGGGCTCAAAATCTATTCCTGAGGAACTCCACTTTTGACCATTATAATTTCTTATAATACTTTTATTGTAGTTTCTGATATTTCAACACACATCTGCCTATCTGTTAGATAACTTCCGAACCATCCAATTTCTTTCACGCGTATACCGTAGTAAACCAATTTTTTCATAGTCAACACAGTCGAAGGCATTGGAAATGTCACAAAAATTACCAAAGGATTATTTTTTGTGATCCATTGTTTGATAGATATGTTCCAAAATGGAAAATGTTGCATCGGAAGTATTTATGCCTTGTCTGAAGCCAGACTGAGAAGTAGTCAATATATTATTTATCGTCAGATGAGTTTAATTTGTATTTTCACGGCATATTCGAAAAGTTTCAACATTACTGTTAATAAAGATATTTCTCTATAGCTACTGAGTGAACTTCTTTTTCCATTTTCAAATAATGAAATGGTGATTGAGGTTCTGAACAAAGTAGGAAAAATTCCTTGTCTCAATGATAAATTCTCCAAAAATGTAAGTGGTTTCTTCAGAAAATTGTTTTTTTTAATTACCGTGATTGATATACCATGATATTCAGTTGCCTTTTTTGATTTCAAATTTGTTATTATACCTTCGCACTGCTCTTCTGTTGAATATAAGAATTGAAAGGATGAATAATTTTAAAGGTTGTATTTATTATACTTCCTTTTTCCTTGATGTTGTGGGTAATATATCCATTAAATCTATCTTATAACACAGTGATATTTTTGGCTATAATTTCGTCTATATAGCCTAGCATTGTTGTTATTTCTGATTGATAGAAAAACACGTGAATGTTCGGTATTGCTGGGATTCATTTCTGCATGAATTGGACGTAGTTGGACTAAATAACTAGCAAAAATGTTATTTTTACATAAATCTATAAACAATTCAGTAAAGAAAATCTCAATTGAAGGATCATTACTTGAACTCTAGTTTCAAGTGATTGTTGCGCAGTGGTGGTTCACAGGTATAATAATAATCTATTAAGAAAATCTCCAGAATATAAAATTCCGTATGTTATTCGGATTCATAAACAATCATTATGGCACACGCCGTGTTATCAAGTGAGTCACTTACCAAGTCTAATTATCATGGCTAGTACCATAATGACTGTTATTATGATTCTTATCATAGGAATAACTATTTTTATCTCCACTTGAATTCGAAAATACAGTTCCATTCGAACATAAATCGCGGTTTGCGTATCATTTCTGCCTGCAAAAAATTCAATATGTTTTTTGCATCGAAAGAAAAACTATGTAAATGTGCATTATCTGTTGAGAATATATTAAGCTTTCGCTTTCACTGGAAATGATCATTCTGTCATATACATATTGTACAACAAAATTTGTGTAACCATTTTGGTAACGATATATGGTGAAAATCATATGTATGATGAAGTGTTTTTTTTTGTGAATATAGATGCTCTCTAAATATTTTTGGGGAAGGTGGCGATACATTCCCCTAAAAGTTAGAATTATTGATTCGCCCCCATTTACGTGTAGTTTGTACTTGTGATTTTTCTAATAACTGTGCTGACCGGGGAATTTCATCATGCTGAAACGTAGATTGCAAAAAACATATTTTTGTGTTATCATGAAAGAAATTTAAATCAGCCCCCCCATCTTTATTAGACGCTCTGCCACCTTAAAATTTCGTCAGAGCGTTCTTCAGGGAGAATAATGAGCGACGTCATCGACAAATTCGAGTTACCGAGCATCGAGACGTAAGGACAGCGGCAATATTTTCATTAAAGATCCTGCCATCATCATATTCCGTCAGAGCGTTTATGATGGAGGATAAGGCACGATTCCATCAAAACAGAAAACAATTACCGAGCGTTGGGGTCGGTATAGCGGCGACAATATTTTCATAGAGATCCTGCCACCAACATATTCGATCAAAGCGTACATGATTAGACCAGGGCTGAAGCCTTTGAAAATGGTAAAAAGTTAAAAAAAACTGATAGGATGAAACCCTTTGGGAAAGGAAGAGAATATAACAAAAATGAAAGGAAAAATAATTTACGGGCGATCTGAAGTCGGGAAGTGGAAGGGGGTGAGTTTTTAGGGGTAAAAACGGTTTATCTCGATTTCCGAAGTCCTATGGAAAAAAGTTGAACAGCAAAGTTGTAGGTAATGAGAAGATCTACAACTTTTGTCTCCACACTTTTTTCACATAACCTCAAAATGTATTTGAAAAATTTAAATAACCAAGTTTTTGGTTTTTTATTTTTATCTTTTAGAAAATAGAAAGGTTTTTTCACGAAATTTGGTAACAACTCACCTTTTTATGTCCCAAACACACTGTGACTTTTTTGATTTGAAATATTGATTTTTTTATTTTACTTTGACTTAATATCGAAAAAGCACCCTAATTTTCAATCGAAAATTCTCCCGTCAAAGTATCAGCTTTTTGAAAAAAGTCGGTGGGCTTTTTGTTCGTTGAAATCTCTACTTCCTGATGGTGTGGAAAAAAATATACATTGCTATGGTAAATGTTCTCAGAAAATGCAAAGAAATTACAGGTAGTAAGGCCCAGACCCTCCTAGCCCCTTCCCCACTTCCCTATGAAATACCTTTTGATGGGCTAAAATATTCGTAGGTCACTCAGGTTTATAAGTTATCTTGAAATAGCAATAAATAGGCATCTACGCATATAATTTAAAGAAGATTCTACAACTTTCTCAAAATATTGTAGATGTTTTATTAAATTTTCGTATTTGAGTTTTTTTTGTTTATTTGCATTTTCTGAGAACATTTACCATAGTAATGTATATTTTTTTTCACCATCAGAAAGTAGAGATTCCAATGAATAAAAAGCCCACCGACTCTTAAAAAAAAGCTGATATTTTGACGCAAGAATTTTCGATTGAAAATTAGGGTGGTTTTTCGATATTAAGTCAAAATAAGGTGAAAAAATTAATATTTCAAATCAAATAAATTACAGTGTGTTTAAGACATAAAAAGGTAAGTTTTCACCAAATTTCGTGTTTTTTTTTTGTAAAAGATAAAAATAAAAAACCAAAAACTTGGTTATTTCAATTTTTCACATACATTTTGAGGTTATGTTGGAAAAGTTTGGCCAGAAAAGTTGTAGATCTTTTTATTGCCTACAACTTTGCTATCCAACTTTTATCCATAAGACTTGTAGTTTTGCCGGAAATCGGGATAAACCGCTTTTTACCCTTTAACCCTTCCACTTCCCGACCTCAGATCGCCCGTGTGTTATGTTGCCTTCCATTTCTCCCATATTGTTTTCTTTTTCCATTAGGTTTCATCCTACTATTATTTTTTTGGTTTCAAAACCCTGCCAGCAGCATTCATAATGGAAAATAATGGGGGATTTTATCTAGAGACAAAAATAACCAAGTGTCGGGGGACGTGTTGGCCCAAAAATATTTTTAATTAAGGTCCTGTCACCACCATCTTCCGTCAGAGCGTCCATGAAGGAGGCTTATGCACGATTACATCAACAGAAAAAAATGACCGATCGTCAGGGGCGGTATAGCGGCGAAAATATTTCAATTAGAGATCCTGCCACCAACATATTCTATCAGAGCTTCGTGATGGAGAATAATGGAATATTCCGTCAGGAGAAAAATAATTTCAAGCGCCAGGGGCGAGTTGGATATTTTTGTTAAAGGTCCTGCCACCACCATATTTCGTCAGAGCGTTCATGAAGGAGGCTTATGCTCGATTTTATTACCGAGCGTTGGAGACGGGTTGCGTCCGCCGCTACCTTCGCCAGCCTTTCCCCGACAATGGTATTTCTTTTCTCTAGACGAAGTATTTTATTATTCTCCATCATTACCGCTCTGATGAAATATGTTGATGGCAGAATTTTAAATGAAGATATGGCCGCCGCTATACCACCCCCGACTCTCGGTAAATGTTTTCTATTCATGGAATCTTGTATAAGCCTCATTCATTAACGCTCTGACGAAATAGTGTGGTAACAGGACCTTTAATAAAAATATTGCTGAGCCCAACCCGCCCCCGTCGCTCGGTAATTTTTTTCTCTTGATGGATTCCTATATGATTCTTCATCATATATCCTCTGACAAAATATGTTGGTGACAGGATCTCTAATTGAAATATTGCCCCTGCTATACCGTCCCCGACGCTCGGTAATTTTTTTTGTGTTGATGGAATCCTGTATTAACTCCTTTTATGAACGCTCTGACGTAATATGGTGGTGGCAGGATCTTTAATGAAAATATTACCGCTGCCCTCGCGTCCCCGACACCCGGTAACTCGGTTTTGCCAATGACATCGCTCATTGTTCTCCCTCAAGAACACTCTGTCAAAATTTGAAGATGGCAGAGTATCTAATAGAAAATGCCAAATCGCCCCTGATGCTCGGTAATTTGGATTTCTTGACGATATTTTTAATTATTCTCCTTCATTGATGTTCTGACAGAATTTGGGGCTACAGGGTAACGTATGAAAATATTGCTGGACTTATTGCTAAAGTAACCGGTGTTTTCAAATCACATTTTTTCCCATCATTGTCTATCCAGACATGGTTCTCCGTTTTCTCTAGGTCTGAAAGAACTGATTTTATTAAGATATTTATTATAAAAAATACACTCTAGATCGGGAAAGGCCTCAAGTAGTTATTCCCAATATGCTAACGTATTATCTACTGATTCAACAAGTTGTTGGAAGGCTGTTTTTGTTGAATTGGTTGTAGGTGACTCGATTGCAGTGTCAACCAGTATCCCGTACATACTGAGTCAACTTCCAGTTTCTCCGAACTCCTAATTTTAATGGATATGTTAGATTCATTCATTCATCCAAGGGACTTTTTCTCCTTCTGTTTTTTTTATATAAAAAATTAGGATTACTTCTGAGTATATGAGAGGTGAAAGCAATGTACTTTGTATCAAGGCACTATCTGCTGGTGTTATATTTCAATTTTTCCTGGATCCTTCATTAGATTTTTCAAGTTGATTTATTTTTCCAATAGAAGCAGTCTGATCTATTCGAACATCACAGAAGTGAACCCTTGAGATTGTCTTCTTTACTGTGAATTATTCATTCTCCTCATTAATTGTCCTTGGAGAATATTCTGTGGAGCCCAGCCAAAACTATGATAATTTTTTTATCCAACATTAGATATAATCATAGAAATCGTTGATTATTTGAGTGCCATGATACCTGACTCTTTATTCAGTTTGAATTCGTAATCTCCTAACTTGAAAATCCTTGAAACTTCTGATGAACTATTTGGGACGGTATTATGAAACAAATATATTGTTAGAGGTTTTATCATAATCCTATTGTAGATTTCGAAATGAAAAGCTCTTTTGTCTCAACTTCTATATTTGAGTTATTATCGATTATTCTATAAGTGATGGTCCCAGAATAATGATGATTCAATCGATCCGTAATCATTATACAGTGCTAGTCAAAAGTCCCCTCCCCCCCTCGTATCTTTTGAACGGGTATACTTATAATAATGAAATTTGGAGGGTGGAAATAAACGGATGTAGGCTTCTCAACTGGTCATAACAGGTGACGCAAAAGTCATAAATGACGTCACAAGGCCACTGTGGCCAATAATTTTAAATGGGACCCTATGGCAAGTGACAGCTCGTTTGAAAGGTATTGAAAATACCTATTCAGTCATACCAATTTTGTTTGGGTTTCGGCTGATTTTGATTGATAAATTGAAGAAATACGAAAATTATAGTTTCGCATTTAATTAATAAAGATTTTAAAGTACGCCTCTGGTTAATTGTCAAAAAGGTTGACGTTTTTGAATTCTCTACTTGTCAAAAGTGTTTATACCATGAAAATTTACCTAAGCTATTGTTTAACGAGACGTTTAAGTGTTTACATAGGCAAAATGGTACGTACTGTTGCCGACAAAGTAGCAGCTATCTTAATAATTGGTGAATGTAGAAACAATTTCCATGCAGCGGAACGACTGTTTAATGAGAGGTACCCCGATCGCCCTATATCGAGGGTTTATTTGAGGGAGCTTCTTCGGAAGTTTGAAGCATCAAGTAGTGTTCAAGATGCCAAACGATCTGGTCGACCAACAATTAGTGATGACAAAAAAATTGACATAATTGGAGAAATGGTAGTAAACCCTACTTCTTCCACAGCCCAAGTTGCGTCTATCTGTGGAGTCAGTCAAAGGACAGTACATAGGGTGTTGGCTAAAAACAAATTTCATCCATACAAATTAAAAATGGTGCACCAACTTTCAGATGATGACCCCGACCGAAGACTAGAATTCTGTGAAACTATGTCCAATAAAATGAACCAACAACCAGGCTACATACAGACAATTTGTTTTAGTGACGAAAGTACTTTCTTTCTCAATGGAAATGTTAACACTCAAAATGTGAGGTATTGGAGTGACACAAATCCTCACATCTTTCGTGAAAGACATACTCAATTTCCAGAAAAAGTAAATGTTTGGGCAGGTATTTTGGGAAACCACATAGTTGAGCCTCTTTTTCTCAATGCTAACTTAACCGGTGAATTGTATCTGGAGATGTTACAAAATGATATTGAGGTGTTAATTCTTGAAATTCTAGAAGATAATCCAGATGAATTCGACAACTTGGAAATAACGTTTCAACAAGATGGTGCTCCTGCACACTATTACGGTGCAGTAAGACGTTACCTAGATGAAGAATATCGTGGTAGATGGATTGGACGACGAGGTTCGATCGAATGGCCAGCTCGGTCACCGGACCTTACACCATTAGATTTTTTTCTATGGGGGTACTTGAAATCTAAGGTTTACGCTACAGCACCTGACAGTATTGCCATTCTGAAACAACGAATTGTTGAAGAATGTAGGGCAATTTCCGCTGACACACTGGGACGAGTACGACAAGAGTTTAGCAATAGGATGCATTACTGCCAGGAAGTAGATGGAGCACATTTTGAACACTCATTATAAGAACTGGTTCTTAAATCTTTATTAATTAAATGCGAAACTATAATTTTCGTATTTCTTCAATTTATCAATCAAAATCAGCCGAAACCCAAACAAAATTGGTATGACTGAATAGGTATTTTCAATACCTTTCAAACGAGCTGTCACTTGCCATAGGGTCCCATTTAAAATTATTGGTCACAGTGGCCTTGTGACGTCATTTATGACTATTGCGTCACCTGTTATGACCAGTTGAGAAGCCTACATCCGTTTATTTCCACCCTCCAAATTTCATTATTATAAGTATACCCGTTCAAAAGATACGAGGGGGGGAGGGGACTTTTGACTAGCACTGTATATTCAGTTAGCTGTTCAGAAACGGCTTTTTCATTTTTTGATATCCCTGAATAGTAATTGGTGTCACAAAATGATTGTTACGGTCTGAAGCAGATTCGAAGGAGGCATAGCTTTACTACTGGTTTGTTTTTTTTTTCCTCAAGGCTCCATTATTGTAAATCGCATATTATTAAAATTCCAGCCAAGAGGTGGAAAGAACTGCATTGTGGTTATTTGAAGTTCGTGACAGTAATATTTGTCTTTGCTCAATAATGAAATATACTGGTTTGAAATATAGGTAGGCATAAAAAATGTATATAAAATTATTCTTCTTTGAATTATTTTTCATCACAAGGAGAAGATTGTGGTGATCTGAAGAAGTGGTGCCTCATTAATTTCCGTGATTTCGAGATGAATTTTTTGTAATATTCTCCGGGTTAGCTTCTGATATTTTCTCCGGACAAGTAAAATAGACCAGATGAGTAACACTCATATTATACTTGAACATATATCTGTATGTGTGCATTCAATTAAGATACATTTTTCACATCAATTTGATTTTGGGTTTTTGTCTTTAATATTATTCAGGTGAGAGAAGGAAGATATTGATTGTAACATTATAGTCGGTAATCAACCTTGGATCATGTAAAAGTTCCGGTATATCATATTCGACAACAACATATTATTTGAAGTTGTTTTGATTAACAGTAAATGTTCATTTCGTCAACAAATAACCTAGAAGAATTGTGTTGATTTTTGTAGTTTTGATCAGAATATCTCTCATAGATAATTTAAATATTATCACAAACAACAATTGATAAGATAAAGAAGAAAGGAGTGAAGCATTTTGTGATGACAACATTTCAGAATAATTTTTTCTCAAAGCTGAAATTACCAATAAACACATACAGATCTCGTCTAAAGTCCGTTTCCCCCTACTAATTTTTGAACTACCTGGTATATCGCAACTACATTTGAAGGGCTTGAATAGGAGATAAAAACCCACTTTTTTATGAAAAAATCACAGCTAAAAGTTTCAAAATGGCGGCTGAGCGCCATCTTCAATAATTTTTTCAAATAGTATAGTATATATATAAATAATAGTATATTATTCCTTTTTTGAAATCTTCTCATAATTCTCAACAGTTTTCTCAAATACACTTTACTCCCAAATTCAATTGTTTTCGAAATATTAACGTTTGAAAAGTGACATTTTGGTCATTTCAAACCCAACCAAAAACACTAATGTTGCTTTCAATCAAGTTTGCATTGGAAAAAATCGTTGTCGCGGTAACATCTTGGTTACTGTCAAACTGAACTGCTAACTGTTAAATAGTCCGTTGAGCGCATGAATCCTTTAATGAAAAGTGTGATCATGGCTCGTAGTTTAGACGATAAATTTGAAGCAGTTTTGATATTCGTTGGAAGTTGGAAGTTGGAAGGAATGATCATCTAGCAGTCCGTATGTTTAATGATAGATTTCCCGAGAATCCTATTTCGAGGTCATATTTGCGCAAACTTTCAAATAAGCTCCAAGCAACTGGTACGCTGAAAGATGCTCCAAGATCAGGAAGACCGCCTCTTTCAGAAGAAAAAAAGGTAGAAATTGTTGCTGAAATGGTAATCAATCCGACTCAGTCGACATCTGCAGTTGCTGAATCCTGTGGAGTAAGTTCAAAAAGTGTCCAAAGAGTCCTAAAAAAAGAAAAGTTTCACCCCTATAAAATTAGAATCCTGCATGCTCTCACGGGGAATGATCCAGACCGGAGGGTTGAATTTTGTGAGTGGTTAACAAGAACTATTGAAGGAGAACGGGGCTTCCTAAAACGTGTATGTTTCGCAGACGAATGCACGTTTTTTCTTGATGGAAGAGTCAAGAAACAGAATGTACGATACTAGAGCGAAACTAATCCGCATATTTTTAGAGAGGGACATACCCAGTTTCCTAATAAGGTGAATGTTTGGGCGGAGATTTTGGGCAATCGCGTTGTTTGACCGATTTTCATCAGAGGCAATCTTACAGGAGTTCTTTACAGAAATCTTTTAGAAACTGAAATTTAACCTCGAATAAGACAAATTGTATTAAACAATCAGGCAGAGTTTGAAAATCGTGAAATCATATTTCAGCAGGATGGGGCACCTCCCCTTTTCGATCGCATGGCTAGAGATTTCCTCGATACAAACTTTCCTGGGCGATGGATAGGTCGCAGAGGAAGTACAGAATGACCACGAAGATCTCCGGATCTTACACCTCTAGATTTTTCCCTTTGGAGGTATCCACGCCACTGAATGCCAAACGCAAAGAGTTGGAACGCAGAATAATAAATACATGTGAAGAAATAGACGAACAGACTTTCATCAGGGAGGGAAGCTATTTATAATAGGGCACTTTATTGTCAAGATTTAGGATGGGGCCACATTGAAGACTTGATGAAATAATTGTTGGGGTTGAATAAAAGTGTTATTGAAAAATCAATTATAATTTTTTAGCTAACTAATTTGTTTTGATTGTGAATTTACAGAACAGATGCGTGGGCTTCGAGATTTTCCGGTAAGCGGTTCTGTTTATCCTTAATAAACTCTCTTTACGCCTCTTATTAGTCGAATTCATCAAGAGATTTAATTACAAATTAATAATGACGTTTAGTTAGCAAAATGTTTTACCGGAAGTGACCAAAATCCATACTTCATTTCAAACCGGAGTGTCACTTTTCAAACGTTAATATTTTGAAATCAATTTAATTTAGGAGTAAAGTGTATTAGAGAAAATTGTTGAGAATTATGAGCAGATTTCGAAAATTAAATAATATACGGTGATCCATTCGAAAAAATTATTGAAGATGGCGCTCAGCCGCCATTTTGAAACTTTTAGATGTGATTTTTCCATGAAAAAGTAGGTTTTCATCTCCTAGTCAAGTACTTCCAAATTTCGTTGCGATATACCAGGTGGCTCAAAAATTAGTAGGGGGGGAACGGGCTTTAGACGAGCACTGAATATTCTATATTCGATACAAGCTCCTGTCGATACACACAAGTTATACATTGAAATCGTTAAATCAAATTCAAATACCGACATATTGAAATCCACAATTCACAGCAGTGTATGGTCAACGAAGAACTGATCGCAACACCCGAATAATTCAGAATGTGTTTCACTTTACTCTTTTGAACCTTTTTAGACAATGCATGTTTATTTCGGTCAGTTTTGTATATTACTTCTGAGGTTTACGGAATCATCATGGATATTCATTCGGATCATATTTCTGAATAAGTCATGTCATTTCCAAAGTTTTTACAGAATCGAAATAAAAATGACAAGATATTTCAAAATTGTGTGCAGCAAGTGCTGTTTCTTCTTCTTTCCGTATTTATGTTGATTTATTTTGAAGATTCTTCAGTCTGACGTCTAATACAATACTTGTAATATTGAAAGCAAGCGAACTTGTGAGTATCAGTTGATAAACATATGAGATTTCATAGTAAGGAATTAGTGGAAGAAAAAAATCAATATGTCTGTAAGGGAAGTTATAAAAAGCAGTCCTAGCATATAACCTTCCAGGATTGGAAAAACCGATAAATACAATCAGGGACCTAGAGCTGACAATGAAGTAATTTGCAGAAGGAATTGGAACTATTGCATGGTGGGCTCTATGCAATACTCAGAGACTTTTTTATTATTGAAGATAGAAAAACAAAATTTGGGGGTTGTGTATTCAATTGGCGTTTTTTAACATATTTTCTTTCTTTGCCGTACTTCCGATTTGACCGGAAATGACCCCAACTTTCGATTTTTAAATGGAACATCCTATATATTTTCACTTATTTCGATCCAACAAGACCTCACATGTCAATATTTGACAAATAAAGTCATTTTTATTCCAATTTCTATTTTTCTATCCAGAATACCATGGATCGTGTAAATCGCTTCATTCTTGATCTAGTAACATGGGAAAAATACGACTTCTTCACAGTCGTTTTGAGAATTATTTAGAAGTCGCAAATTAGTCCATCAAGGTTGTAAATTTTCAAAATGACCTCCTCCTTGATCACGGCAAAGTTCAACTTTTTCAATTGTTGCACGCACCACATTGATTAGCTCTTCCGCAGTGATGTTCTGGAATGTCACCCTCACTTTATACTCACGAGTAGCTGATGCTGTGATATACACCTGATTTTTAATTGTTCTCCAGAGAAAAAAATCTAGCGGAGTAAGATCTGGTGATCTAGAATATGAAAAAGAAATAATACATTATGAAAAAATATGACAACTTAAGAATGTACCTCGCAGGCCACTGAATAGGTCCATAAGTGTCATTCCACTTTTCTGGGAAGGTGTTAATCAGATGTTCTCTTACGACTTGAGAATTGTGGGGTGGCGCTCCATCTTGTTGAAAATAGATATCAACATGGTTAGCCAGTGGCAAATCTTCAATGAAATCATTTATTTGATTTCTAAGGAACTGTAGATATCTTTCCGCAGTAAGTTGTCCGTCGAAAATTATTGGACCCGAAAGTTTTCCTCCGATAATACCCATCCAGAAATTGAAACAAATCGCTCTTGAAAATTTCCTTCTTGCATCAGATGTAAATTTGTTTGAGACCAGTACCTTTTATTATTCCGTTTGAACAGACCCAAGTTGGTGAATCGAGTTTCAACTGAATAAATAATATTAAATGGAAAACGTACATCTTCTCTGTATTTAGTCAAAAACCTGTTGCAATAAGTTGATCCACGGTTGTGGTCGTTATCGTAAAGATGTTGGTGTAGTTGGTACTTGAATGATCGTTAATTATATTTGTGAAGAATTCTCCAAACGGACGAATAACTTATATCACACTCAGAAACAATTTGGCGAATTGACGCCGTACAATTCACTTCAACATAGGCCAACACGTCTACTTCTTTCTCATCATTGACGATGAAGTTATTACTATTTTCTTTTGGTTCATTTCGCATTTTCCTTTCCAGTTTTGGAAAATAATGCCGAATGGGATGGCGACGATTAGGGAATCTCTGAGCATAAATTCGAGCTGCATCAGTTGTATTCTTCTTTGCTTCTCCGTAAATTAGCAACATGCCAATTTTCTCGTTTCTAGTATAATTTTTCATATCAAATTTTAAACTACGCATCAAATAAATTTTTAAAATTGACAGCATATTCATTAGCCTATTTGTTTAGGTGGTCCTAGCAACAGATTCAATTGTTTGTCACGGATAACTAGAATAACAGGACTTAGTGCATAAGTATACCGAATACGTATTATTCGTTATTAGGTATGAACGCTTCTTGCAATTATTCAGAAAAATAGTGAAAATAAAGTGAAAGTGTGCGTATCAATTATTCGTAAGAAAATGTCTTTTACAAAAAGCCGACGAACCACCCCCTTTCCAATTGAAAAAGCAAGTTAACTGGAAAAATTCATATTGTGAAGTCATGAGCCTCAAAGTCGTATTTTTCCGATGTAACTTGATCCAGAATGAAGCGATTTACACGATCCATGGCATTCGACATCGAGAATAAAAATGACCTAATTTGTCAAATATTGACAAAGGTGTTGTTGGATTTAGAATGTCATTCTCGATCGAAATAAGTAAAAATATATAGGATGTTTCATTTAAAAATTGAAAGTTTGGGTTATTTCCGGTCAAACCGGAAGAACGGCAGAAGCAAGTAAATATGTCGAAAAATGTTAATTGAACACAATCCTCAAATTTCGTTTTTCTATCTTCAATAATAAAAAAGTTATAGGGGTGAACCACCTTAGAGAATCACCTAGAAAAGCTTCACGAAAAACGGCAAAGTTCCTAAAACCAATTAGTATCATGTCCTTTGGACTGAAGACTCTAGAGAATCTATTGGACACTCATACAGAACGGGTTGTTCAACAGGAAACAGCACTCCACAAACTGGCGGAGAGGGTGGAAACACGCTGAAAAACAAATAAATGCTACTAGCGGCGTTCCTCTCAATGATACTTCTATAGACTCAGTCATCAGGTCTTTTAGAGATAGAGGGCTAGAAAAACCTTGTACGGCCTAGAGCGGTGGGGAATTCTTCTGATTTTATTATGTGTCTAGCAAAGGTTTTACACATTGAAATCTTAAATTGTACGCCAGAATTTTCTGTTTACGTATAGGATAAATACTCAAAATTCCTATGGAATATATATATTCTACATATTTTCTCTCATTGCTGTGTTGTTAATTGAGGGAAACATTATATATATATATATATATATATATATAATGTTTCCCTCAATTAACAACACAGCAATGAGAGAAAATATGTAGAATCTACTGGTATGATACATTAATATGAATAACCTAATGAAAAATTAATTACGGTAGTTTCAATAGTGAATTACAAGCTTCCAAAAAGGACTATCTCAAAATTGATTCTCCAATATATTTGTTGTTTGCTGAACCTGTTGGATTGCCGTTTTGGGTACCTCTGTTATCTTCGTGTGGTTGGTGCAGCTCGTAGCTGGACTCATCGAATGTCTTGTGTCAGAATCAGGGTATACTTGTTGCTGCTGGGCCTACCAATCAGGTTGAGCGTGTCATCTGAAACAATTGTATATGTAAGAACTGTGTCCAAGAGAATTGGTGTCCACTTGAAATTTGGGAAGGTTTTGATGTTGTATGATCTTCTTGAATTTTTAACCGACGAAACCACAGGTTCTCTAGTAACTTTTTACTGAGACGTCCGATTCCGATAATTATTTTTTCAGTGGATAGGGTGTAGAATAGAATAGAATACCTTATTTAACTATGTTATATACAGATGCATATTTATAGCAGGTCAAGGGTTTAGACTGTAGTTAACAAAACTGAACGAAATAGAATATGTGAAGAAACACAAACAACACAAATCCCTGTCACATTTCAAATCGAAGTTCAAAACCTTCAAAATAAAAAAAATTCATATTCAAAATTTTTTAAAATTCAAAAATTCAAAATCCTTACATTGAAGTTGGTTTCATTTGAATTTAAAAGATGGAATCTACCTCTAAGGTTAGCAAAATGAAGGATATTGATCACTCACCATCTGAATTCTGGTCCGTTAACCTCGTAACTTTGTACCAACCATCACTCATGGTCTAGAACAACTGGTCGAGCTACCAACCCGCATCCCTGATGTCAACAACCAGTCTGCCAATACACTAGATCTTTTCCTCACCACCAATCCTGACCCGTATAGAATAGAAGTTTGTGCCCCACTTGGAAACTCTGACCACACCCTTATCTCCACAACATGCTCTTTCCATTTACCATCGAGCTGCACAATACCACCCCGTCTCATGTGGCATTACAATTCGGCCGACTGGGAAGGTCTTCGTATGTTTTTCTCAGCGTTTCCATGGAAGAGAGTTTGTTTCTCTTCAGTAGATCCAACACGATGTGCTGAGACAATTTCTGAAATCATCATGTTGGGGATGCAAACTTACATACCTAATACCGAAAGAAGAACATCATCCGATAAGACCTGGTTTAACAGAAACTGCTCTAGAGCTGTGGCTTCCAAACAGGCAGCATACCATCGATGGCTAAAAAATCCGGGCCCTGAGACCAGAGCAGCATATGTCGAGGCTAGAGGCATATGTAAAGAGACAATAGAATGCTCAAAAGATGCCCACAAAGCCAAAATAAGATCAAAACTTGCTGAATGTCCTAACGGATCCCGTTCATTTTGGTCTTTCGCCAAGCTGTGGGAAGAAATTTCACTTCCAGCTCATTTCCTCCCTAACCAAAGAAGATGGAACACTAGCAACGACTGCCCAGGAAAAGCCAATATCTTTGCGCACCTATTTGCTGGAAATTCCACTCTAGATTCATCGGGAAAACAACCCCGAACATTACACCTATTGACAGTCACATGCCCGAGATCACCTTTCGCCAACGTACTATCAGAAAGATTTTGCTGGGTCTCAACACCAACAAAGCCTGTGGATCTGACGGAATCCCGCCGATTGTTCTCAAGAAATGTGCCCCGAACTAACACCTGTTCTTTGCAAGTTGTTCAACCACTCTTACAATTTGGGGGTATTTCCGTCCAATTGGAAAATTGCAAGAGTACAGCCAGTCCCTAAAAAGGCAAAAGGCCCTACCTAGCAACTACAGACCTATCGCACTGCTATCTATTATTTCAAAGGTCATGGAAAAAGCCATCAACATCGAGCTCATGAAATATCTGGAAGACTCAGGAATTGTCAACGATAGGCAATATGGCTTCCGCCATCAGAGATCAACTGGTGACCTGCTCGCTTACGTCTCACATATATGGCAGCTATCTATTGAAAAGCATGGAGAAACTTTAGCTGTGGCATTAGATATCTCCAAGGCGTTCGATCGAATTTGGCACCAGGGACTCCTCGCCAAGCTTCCGTCTTATGGCTTGCCCCTCAGCTGTGTTCTCTGCTTGCTAGTTTCTCTCAAACAGGTCTCTCCATGTAGTGGTCGATGGAGTTTCATCTGACACTCTACTCATAAATGCTGGTGTTCCGCAAGGATCCATTCTCGCACCAACACTATTTCTACTTCACATCAACGACCTGTTGAAAGCAACTTCATGTCCAGTACACAGCTTTGCCGATGATAGTACCCTCCATACCGCTTTCTCTTCCAGGGCCCCTATATCAGCCCGTGAAACCAGAAATGAACGAGGAAGAAATGTTAATAATATAAATATGGACTTAGCAACAATTCTCGAATGGGGATCTAATAACTTGGTAGAATTCAATGCAAACAAAACACAAGCATGTCTTTTCTCTAGAAAAGCCGATCTCACTGTGCCTAACATAACTTTGTCAGGAGTAACCATACCACTGAAGCCATCCATATCGATGCTTGGTATTACTATCAGCAATAACCTTTCCTGGGAAAATCACGTGAGGTCCATTGCCAAAGTGCATCCCAAAACTTGGTTTTCTGTTTCGTGCCAAGAGCTATTTCACCCCAGTCAGCTGCTTATGATCTATAAGGCACAGATCCGACCTGTCCTGGAATACTGTTCCCATATTTGGAGTGCGGCATCTAAACATATCCTGAGGCTATTGGATTCTGTCCAAAAAAGGGCAATTCGTCTCGTCGGTGATGCCTCGCTTACAAACTCGCTCACTTGTCTGGAACACCGTAGAAAAGTTGGCGATTTGTCTCTATTTTATAGATATTTTCATGGGCGATGCTCTTCTGAAATATCAACAATCGTTCCTGCTTTGGCAGTCTCTTCGAAATTAACCCGTCAAGTTCAGTCATCACACCCCTTCGTGGTCACTTTGGAAACCTGCAGAACATCACTTTCCAAAGACTCGTTCATCCAACGAACAGCGAGGCTTTGGAACTCATTGCCTAGGGAGGTGTTCCCCGAGGCATACAACCTTCAGAAATTTAAGAAGAACACCAACTCCTACCTTCTTTCCCTAGGTTCCCACGATGTTCTCTGAACATTACAGGATATCCCTTTTCGTGGGAACCAGAACATAAAAAAAAAAAAAAAAAACTGGGTTCTTCGATTTGGATGATTTTTCTAAATTAGATAGTGTACACCTCATAGTTGATCATATTTGGATTTCGAATGGAATCATCCACCCTCACGAGTAGAAAAATAGGAATAATTGATTTTTCACCAGTGAACATTGGTTCACATATGTAGTTGACAATGACAGATCGCTAATGTCATTATTTTTGTGCTCCTACATCCGTCACAATCATTATATTCTATGAGAGGATGAAATGATATACAAAGTAATGAAATAAACTAACCAGAACAACAAAAATTATTTATATTACAACAAATATTAAAAGTAGATAATCATATTATTCAACTGGTAATAGTTGAAGTAAGGTGGGTAAGTGAGTATTTTGGAAGTAATCAAAGAACAAGTAGGTGGTAATGAGTAGGTTTCAGCCACAAAAAATTTAAAAATAAAAACTTTTTCACAAAAAATTAAACCGACGAAATACGGAACTGAAAAGTAAAAAATAAAATAAGAAACTAATTTTGAGTCTGGACCAAGCGAGCAATCAAGGAATATCATCAAATTACTTCAAAAAAATTATCAGAATGTCACCGCGCAACTCGATGCCATCATTTTACGCCTTATCTAATTTATTTGCTTGTTTGTTTGGCGCCGACTCAAAATTAGTTACTTCCATTAGTTTAGGAGCTTAGTTATTGAGACTGAGAAGGTTTATTTTTTTTTTCTTTTCCAGTTCCGTATTTCGTCGTTTTAATTTTTTGTCAAAAAGTTTTTACTTTGCCACCTCGTATCTTTGCCGGTCGCGCCGCCATATTTCTTTCCAGCTGAACAAATGCTTGAGGAGAGTTCAATAACAATAAATGAACTAGTAAACCCTTTGCATCACAGGAAATAATGTTTCAGATATCCGAATTAAAATCTGTAGATGCACTAGATAGTGAACGATATACGGATGTTATTAAAATATATTAATTTTTGGACAGGTCAATGCTTTTGAATCCCCAATATCAAAAGTTGTGCTGTTTACATTTAATTCATTTTAATATAAACGATCAACCTCATTCTTATTCAACCGACCATAATTCTTCCAAATTGAAGAGACTAATATCAATTTGGAAATTTTCTCAGTACAATATAGTCAAACTACATTTTAGTTGATCTAATATTATTTTAAATCCATCGAGATGTGCATTAAGGCTGCATATATATGTCGGTTCATAACACTGACATTTTTGTTATCACCCTTGAAATACCTATTTATTTCCTTGATTCATGATTATAAAAAGGGTGTTGAATTGTGTATCCTCATTTGAAGTTGCTCAATATATGAGGTGGGGAAAAATTATATTAATCAATTTCACGACTATGGAAAATGCCATCAAAGCTATATTCAAAGTTAGTTATTACTAAACGCAGATACAAAATTTCGAAAACAGCAATGATAGTTGAGCAGGAGAGTATTTTCTTCTTTAAAATCACTATTCACTATGACTTTTTGTTTTCATTGATCAGGCTGTTTTATCTCAATTTGAAGTTTCTCAATATATGTATTGGAGGGAACATCGTAACAGTTAATCCCACGACACTACGAAAATGTAGCCAATATGTGTAGAATTTGTACAAAGCCTTCGAAACAAAAGTCTGGTACTGTATAATGATGACGTACAAATGTTCAACAAAGCGACAAAAAGAGGCGACCAGTGCAGCGACAGGTAAAGTGCTGGTAAATAATAAAAGAATCACACCAGAAAACAATATTATTCGAAGAATAATTGATTATTTCAGTCCTTTCGCAAGAATACGTTCTCTAATTGAAAATACTGATGCGTGTATACCTGATTTTGTTCCTGCATAGCGCCTCGCATGCCAATCCACATAAACAAGAGACTATCGCGTTTTGAAGCATTGTGAAAGTTTGAAATAGTTATTTATGCTACGATTCAATTATCGCGCATTTCATTAGATGCATGGCTTGCAACGAAAGCAAAAGATTGGATTCATGATTCTCTAATTGACGGTTATCGTAATGCTAATGCGCCAGTCTAAATTTATTAGTTTTGAAATGAGTCGATAGTGGAAGAAAAAGCCGATAACGCTTGTCAGATGGCGTTATAATCCTGGCATTGATCTTTCAAGAGAAGATTTTTTTCGAAATCCTACTTTTGCTTTTCCCGCAAGAAGCAACGTTATGTAACTTTTCTCATGTTTTATCTTCTTCGATGAATCTACTGTGAACATAATTCATCAAGTATCATTCAGCTTGAATGTTTATCCGAATATGTGCAGTATTTGTGCATCTGTGATGTTGGGCAAAAATTAGTTCAAGTATTGAAGACATATATTAGATATATTTTAAAAGCTTCGAAAAGTCTTTGAATAATTTTTTTTTGGTGCACTAATCGGATGTTTTTTCTGGCATCTTGTGATATAATAGGCGTACTGGTCGGATGAATCCATTACATAGACATATTTATTCAGTACTTTACAGGATGTCCCAAAACAAGACATTTATAAATTTCGAAGGAAAAAATAAAAAAAAGGCCGTGGTGGTGGGATTTGACCTCAGGCCCCGTTTTGAGATCCAAGGCTTATATCTGTTAAAGCTAGCGCCTTAGATCGCGCGGGCTTTTCGCTATATTGAGTGTCAAAATATTACCATACTTTAACGTAGGTGAGTAATATTTTTATGTCCCTTTTTGTACTCGCTACCTGTAAAAGGACCACGTTTTTAAGCTAGCAAGTACGCATACATTTCAGCTTTTATAAAATGACGTATGTTTAGTCTAATCAACAAGTTCAAAAACGTGTTAAATAGATATGAAGCTCCTAAAAATATGAGCGATAGCTCATTCGATTCGGAATGACGTCTAGAAAAATGTTTTTCAAGGGTTTATTAGCACGTAAAAAATTGCGATTGTTATTAACAAAATAAGATTAAAAAAAATATTCATTTCGTTTTTCGTTAATAATTACTAAAATAATGATATTTGAGGAATTATGAAAAAAGATCCTGAAAGAGGAGGAAATTTCCAATAAAAAAGTCTCCCTCCCGGAACTCTATCTCTATTATTTATAATTTTTTTAACGCTGAAAATAGGGCTCCGCGATGTCGTTACGGCATAGGCGCACCGTCTAAAAAGCCGTTATATCACCTAAAATAATTCTTTTATAGTATTAAATAACAATTTAAAAATTTGAATAAATTATGGTGTAATCTTGACAGTTGAACGAAGAAAACCTCGGAAAAAAAAATTTTCATGTCGATTTTTCAAAAAGTTACACCATTGTTAATTAACTATTTTTTTTCCAATCTCTGTTTTTATAAATTACGACATGAAAGTTTAAATAATTGGTCTATGAAATTTTCGCTCCGTGGAGCTCTTTCCATTCAGGTACTCAATAAAGCAATGCAAAAAAAAATATTAAAGTTTATTATTTTGTTAATTAATTTTTTTTTAAATAACAAGAAATGAAATTTCTAAAGAATTTTGTTCTGATAATATCTTATCATTGTTGTTTTTGCATCTGATATAGGTATTATTAATAAACATTGAAAAAAAAATGTTTACGTCATTTGTTAAGAAATTGTTTATAAACAAACAGACTATTTTGGGATTTTTAAGAATTGTTTTCCTACCATCTCATTGCATAGGTAAAATTATGATTTTCAAAAAAATAATTTTTTCCTAAATACATTTTTTTATTGTTTATAATAGTTTTTTTATATTTCAATTGTTTAAATAATTAGTTAAGTTTTTTTTAAAAATTCCTTTTTCAATGAATAACCAGAGAAATAATTTTTTTTATGAATAATTTCATTGTTTATTAACTTAACAATTTGTTATAAACAAATAATATTAACCGTTATATTTTTTTTCGAAAATTTCAGAGAATAACGAAAACAACTATATATAACAAAGTATAGAAAAAAATAAAAAATAATAATAATAAAAAATACAAAAAAAATTCTTTGATAACATTTTTTAGAAAATTCATTTTTTGTTTATTTGAAAAAATTATAATAAACTTCAATAAAAGAGCTCCACGAAGCGAATAGACCAATTATTTAAACTTTTATGTCGTAATTTATAAAAACAGAGATTGGAAAAAAATTTGTTAATTAACAATGGTGTAACTTTTTGAAAAATCGACATGAAAATTTTTTTCACCTATTTTTTTTTCAAGCAGATTACACTATAATTTATCCAAATTTTTAAATTGTTATTTAATACTATACAAAAATTATTTTAGGTGATATAACGGCTTTTTAGACGGTGCGCCTATGCCGTAACGACCTCGCGGAGCCCTATTTTCAGCGTTAAAAAAAATTATAAATAATTGAGATAGAGTTCCGAAGTTAGAAATTATCAACGAAAAACGAAATACCTTCTTTTTTTAATCTTATTTTGTTAATAACAATCGCAATTTTTTACGTGCTAATAAACCCTTAAAAAACATTTTTCTAGACGTCATTCCGAATCGAATGAGCTATCGCTCATATTTTTAGGAGCTTTATATCTATTTAACACGTTTTTGAACTTGTTGATTAGACTATGTTTGCCGGCTTGGGATCTTACTCTATTATTGCATGGTATAATGACAAATAAATGTGTGGAATAGAAAAGTCAACTTTAAGATTATATCCTTTTTTGGACTAATGTTCTTTGTATGCCGAAGTTGGTTTACATTGAATATGTGGCAAATCAATTTGATATAATATAACGAATAGTATTATCAGGAATAAAATCATTGTACTGTAGCGGAGGAGTTTGGAAAAAGGATGTATATAGGTATAGTACTGCTTGGTATTACGTGACAATTTCTATCAGTCAACACCTACCGCAAGCCGACCGCACACGATTTTTTTTGAACGAAGTTCCTTATCGCTCGTTGCGAAAGGGGGCTAGACGGAATAAATTAAGACCAAAAGTTGTAACGACACTTTTTGCTGTAGTTGTAAGCCGTGCGGCGTGCGCGTGTTTCTCTGTCTGTGTCTCTCTCTCTCTCTCTCTCATAGAAAGCAAGCCAGTTATTTTCGTTTCGTCTTTCTATTGCGCATTGAACAGTGTGGTGTCGCGACGATTATTTCTGGAACGAAGTTCCTTATCGCGCGTTGCGGAAGGGGGCTGGACGGAATAAATTAAGACCAAAAGTTGTAACGACACTTCTTGCTGTAGTTGTAAGCCGTGCGGCGTACGCGTGTTTCTCTGCCTGTGTCTCTTTCGCCAGTTATTTTCGTTTCGTCTTTCTATTGCGCATTGAACAGTGTGGTGTCGCGACGATTATTTTTGTTGAGTGTATACAGGTTTTTTGTACATAATAAATAATAAAAAATAATAACAATAATGAATCCTGACAGTGTTTTTGCACAAGTTCCGGATATTGCTGATGGAGTTAGGTAAGTAGAGATTTTATACAGACAATAATAAATGCTTATGTATTTTTAGCAAGTACGCATTACAACCTCTCTTCACTATTGTGCTTACCAAGTCATACGCGTTATAATCTCTCTATTATTGTGTGTTTAGCAAGTGTACGTGTCATAACTTTAATAAATTCAAAAGCAAATTATATTTTAATATTACAATATCAATGCGTATGTACTAAAATTGAGCCTACTGATTGAGTTTATATTACATTATAATTGTTTATAATGAAAAAAATATTATTATAACTCAAAAAAAAAATATTACAATTCCTTCAATAATTGATCGAAAGGAACTTCGTTCCATCCGGGTGTCCCTTGACACCTCTCAACTTTTAGTTGAGTGTATACAGGTTTTTTGGACATAATAAATAATAAAAAATAATAACAATAATGAATCCTGACAGTGTTTCTGCACAAGTTCCGGATATTGCTGATGGAGTTAGGTAAGTAGATATTTTATACAGACAATAATAAACGCTTATGTATTTTTAGCAAGTACGCACCATAACCTCTCTTTACTATTGTGCTTACCAAGTCATACGCGTTATAATCTCTCCATTATTGTGTGTTTAGCGAGTGTACGCGTCATAACTTTAATAAATTTAAAAGCAAATTATATTTTAATAATACAATATCAATGCGTATGTACTAAAATTGAGCCTACTGATTAAGTTTATATTACATTATATTTGTTAATGATAAAAAAAATATTATTATATTAAAAAAAAATAAAAATTTATTACAATTCCTTCACTAATTAATCGAAAGGAACTCCCTTCCATTCGGGTGTCCCTTGACACCTCTCAACTTTTTTTTCGTTTAGTCATACTCTTACTCCATTGGAATAGATGGGAAGATACTTTTTTTTTTGTCTGAGGAGAGGGAATCTTTCCGGAATGTCGGATTCTAACCGGCTTAAAACCTCTCCTCCATTCGCATCTCCCACTAGTACCGCTCTCGCATCACTTCAATGGGGGTGCATATGTCTGACGTTGTCGACTACTCTCTCTCTCTCTCTCTCTATCGTCTTTTTCTTTGTTTTCGATTATGTACCTTATAATCATGTATGCACTTCTCCACCCTTCCTCACCTGAGATCAGAGACGCCATCATACTCTCTGCTTCAAAAAGTACACCCGTTTCAGTTTGGTATCCTTGGCGAATCACTTCCCATCTGTGACAAGCAAACAAAGTGTGTTGCGCGTCATCTTGTTCTCCACAGTATGGACAGTCTTCAGATTCTGCTCGCATGCGACCAAAAAGGTACTTCCTGAAGCACCCATGTCCACACAACGCCTGTGTCGTGAAGTAGTCGACTTCTCCATATGGCATGTTTGTCCATTCCTGTAAACTTGGTATCAGCCTGTGCGTCCATCTACCATATTTACCGTCAGTCCATTTTCTTTGCCATTGTGCCATGAGATTCATTCTGGCGATAGGTCCGACTACTCCTCTGTACTTTTCGTCTCTTTCTTTAATTAGAAGGTCGATGGGAGGTACTCCAGCGATCACTCCGGCTGCTTCTGTTGAGATAGTTCGGTATGCAGAGCATATCCTAATACACATTTTACGTTGGATACTGCTGAGTTTCGACACTAGTTTCTGGTTGCTTGAAGCTGTATGCCAGGCTGGTGCACCATACAGCATTTGGGAATGGGCTACACTCAGAAGCAACCTTCTCTTAGATGCCCTTGGTTCTTTTACATTTGGCATAAGTCCAGAGAGAGCCGCCACTGTCCTCTCCTCTTTCTGAGAGACTTCATGACATGCTCCGCAAAGTCAACTTTGTATCAACCAAATTCCCAGGTCGATTGCCCTCTTTGGTTTCACAGTAACATCATGCAAGTCGAATTCAATAGGTCCTATTTTTCTTTTGGTCGTTAGCAAAGCTGCTTCTGTCTTCTTGGGCGCCAGTTGTAGGTCGTTATTCTCCAGCCAGTTCGACACAGGTTGCAGTGCTGTATTTGCTGCGCACATCAGACTTTCTCTGCCTTTGGATACTACTACCATGGAAATAGAAATATCGTCAGCGAAGCCTATAAGGGTTGGTTCATTCTCAAGAGCCCATCGTATACTATATTCCACAACGTTGGTCCCAGCACTGAGCCTTGTGGTACCCCGCTGTTAATTCTTCTAGGTTTCATTGTATCCTCTGCTTCGAGAATGATCTCCCTTTCTGACAAGTAGGCTCTTATTACATTGATGAGGCTTTCATTTATCTCCCTTCTCCTTAGTTCATCTAGGATTATCTGCCAACTAGCGCTATCAAGGGCATTTCTTATGTCCAATGTGATGATTGCGCAGAGTCATCGGTGCGCTGAGAAGTATTCTTGTCCTGTTTCCCTTGCAATTCTCAACACTTCCTCTATGGCGTCTACGGTCTGTTTCCCCTCAACAAAACCAAACTGTCTCATTGACAGTCCCCCCATGCGAGATAATTCCCTCTTAAGTCGAGTGAGGATGAGTTGCTCATAAAGTTTTCCCTCTACGTCCAGCAGGCATATCGGTCTGTGTCCGGATGGGCTTTCTATGGGCTTGTCTGGTTTTCTCAGAAACAGTAGTCTTGCCCTTTTCGATTCTGTTGGGAATTCTCCGCGGCTGGCCAAACCATTATATATCGCCAGTACATAATGAGGGTCATTGAAAGCAAGCGCTTTAATTATCTCTGGTGGGATTTTACCGGGTCCGGAGGCTTTATTGTCTTTCAATTTATCACATGCTACACGTAACTCATCTGGGACAAAACTTAAAAATATCACATTTGTATCACAGTTGAATATCACTTCTTGGTGCACAGGAAATAAGTGGTCTACCACTTCTTCCACCTTTTGCAAAGGCATTCTTTGTCTGGCAGTCAGGCTCCTCATGACGATTTTATAGCCTTCCCCCCAGATATCACAGTCGACTTTATCACAGTTCGTTTTCCAACATTTCCGTTTGGACTCTTTGATGGAATTTTGGAGTGATTTTTCAGAGTCCTTATACTCTTCCCATAACCTCTGACTTTCTTCTGGTCGATTTCTCCTCACGGATCGCGTGTTGAGCCGCCTCCGTGGCATACAATCCTTTGTGGCTTGAGCGATCTCCTCATTCCACCAGTAAACAGGTTGATTTTTTGATGAACTTCTTTTCCTAGGCATTGTTTGGTCACAGAGCTGGTTCAGTGAGTGCGTTAGCCCTCTTGCCGAGTTTTGCATGGTTCTCTCTGAATCTTCCATCGTTATCTGAAGTAGTTTCTCTCTGTCCATTTTCCTGTCCTGCCAGCCTCCATGATTTATAATTGCCCGAGATGACAATTAATTTCCTTCTGTGATTTCATATAGAATGAAGTTGTGGTCACTCAGGGATTCAAGATCGCTGACATACCAGTTCTTAATATTCGACTTGATGTCGACAGTGTCCAGGATGGAGGAATAATCACGCCTTTGGAACGTTGGTTTGTTCCCTTCATTCACTACAACCAAGTCATGTTCGGCCATCCATTCCGTGAGTAGTTGTCCTCTTCTGTCTGTCGCTTCCGTGCCCCATTGGGGGGATTTCGCATTGAAGTACCCTACGACGACTGTTTTTCTCCCATTAGGTCCAATCAACCTCCCAATTTCCCACAAGATCCTCTCAAGATCATCAAGCCCTTCATTTGGTGAGGCGTAACAATTGTAAATAGTTCATTCCGGCGTTACCATATAGGAGAAACTGTGGCCTTTTCCGTGTTGCTTTATGGTGATCTGTTCGTCAACTCTTATAGCCGTGTTGAGATCATCATCGCAGAACCAATCTTTTCTGCTTTTTACTGCATTCCGGTTTGGTTCGCTCATGAGGATCACTTCAATATCCATGTCCTTGGCCATGGCAAGCACTAAGTCGTGGCATGGCCTCCTCCTGAAACTGTTGATTTGAAGGAACTTAACCATTACTCTAACTCGAAATCTCAACCACTTGTGGTGTACCCAGCTTCTGTTTTTCTTTGTTTGCGCGGCATCTGATACTTCCTGATTGGTGGCCATCCTCTTTGCAGTGAACGCAGTTAGGATTATTGGGGGAGATACTGTATTTTGCTGAAATTATCTGAATAAAGATTATCATTATTGTTCACTCTTTAGTATAAGTTAGTTCATAATTCATATTATTATATTACCAAATATTCTCAACCTGTATTTTACATAAATTTCATTCATCTTCAACTTCAAATTATACCTAGAACTAAGTTGATATGATAAATACTGACTGGGAGCAATCAAAGGCTTCTAGACTCGTTTCAAAAGTTTTCGCGAAAATCAACAGTTGAGGTGACACCTACATGCCTCGAGGGACAGAACAGCACGAACGGCGAGAGAGAGCAAATCGGTATTTTCAAATTTAGGTGATAGCAAACTCCTAAACGCAGAAATGTGTGTATTTCCACGTTTCCACCTGATATCAACTGGAACGAACTGGTGAAGATAGAAGGAACAAAAATTCGTCCGGTGAGTGTTTTTCTCAACTGTCGCAAGACTATTTCTTATTTCATTAAATTACAAAGTTCACTCGTAACCAGCGCTTCACCAAACAATTATTGTATTAAAAATATTGGAGAATTGGGACCTTGAACTCCATTTGTGAACACAACCAAAATTTTTTTCTCGACCAGATAGATACAAGTTTTTTTGTAATTAAAAGCTTTTATTTAAATTCACTTGTTAGTTTGTTAGTTAGAATGTTTGGGACAAATCATGCAACTGAATTTTGACTCTCTTCTATGTGAATAACGTGAGATTTGGCAGGTGTTCATAATTCCGGTGACAATGCATTATAAGAATTGTGTAAGAGAAAAAAACAAAATGGCGGCGCCAAGACAACGGTCGAGATTTGTGTTTATGGTCCAATATCATTCAAAATTGGAAGGTGGAAGATCATGAATTTTTTGTCAAAATGTATAAAATCAAAATGACGGCTCCAAGGTGGCGGATGACCATTGTGATTATGGTCCAATTCTATTGGTATGTGGGGATTTTCGAAGTCGGAGATTATGAGTTTTTTGTCAAAATTCATGAAATCAAGATGGCGGATGAGTCCTGTAATTATGGTCTGATTCTATTCAAAATTAGTATGTGGGGGTTTTTGGGGTCAAACGTTATAAATTTATTGTTAAAATTCATAAACTGAAGATGGCGGCTTCAAGATGGTGGACGAATTTTGTGATTGTGGACCGTTTCTATTCAAAATTGGTATGTCGGGGTTTTGGGGTCGGAAATTATGAATCTAGTCTTATATTATTGATTTCTTGTCAAAATTCATGAATTGAAGCACCAGGATAGCCTAATAATAACGATGCTTCAATAAAAATGCATAGATTAAGGCGTACTAACTGTATAACACAAAATAAAGTAATTAATAAAAAACCTTTTCAAAGACAAACTCTTATTCAAATGTGCTTAAAAGTTTAAAATAATTGCTTTGGATGCATGACGTAGGTAATTTCGCGAGTTACAGATTCAAAAGCATGTCACTTTTGTATTCGAACTGAAAACTTTGCGCGACAAGTTTTTGAATCTGTAATTCACGGAATAACCTACGTCACTCATCCAAAGCAATTATTTTTTACTTTTTAGCGCATTTGAAAGAAAGCTTGTCTTTAAAAATGGTTTTTATTAATTATTTTATTTTCAGGTGTACCATCTGATTCGTTATCCTCCCGAATAGAAATATCGTCTGGATTAACTATTCTTCTGGAGCCATTTTTCCGTTTGACAGAATAACCTAATGATTTCGCAAATATTGATCGGAGGTCATTGAACTGAAGTATTTATTATAACAGAGCAGTAATGGGCTTTGAAGATATTGCTTTGATGCGATTATAATACTATGTTTAATTTGATTCTGGGTTTTTTTATATCCAGTATGCGAACCGGGCTCCCACGCTGAAAAGTTGAATTTCACCCGAAGCAAAATAATAATCCTGGGATTTTTCAAAAATATTGAATTGCAAACAGGTGTCTCGAGCTTGACATACGAGAAATCACTTTTCGAATCCGTAAAAGTCCCGACAGACTCGTGATCTCGCTGAGAAAATAATTAACATCACTCAAACTCGCACCACGCTGATCTTCTGTGCATACATTACACTGCAAGAACTGCCATATTGTGCCGTTTCTCCGAGCGATATAACCGGACTGTGAAATTGATAGACTACTTGTGTATGTTTGTCGTACTTTCTAGAGTTTGGTAGCATTTCAAAAATGAAAATAATGTTCCTTGTGTCCGTTCAGAAAATCGTAATCTAATGATCAGGATTAGCGACCTCATTTATTCATTCCATTCATTTTGTTCGAATGTTATTCAAACAGTTTTTTTTAGAATGTATCACATCATCATATTAGACAATGCGTATTTAACACAGTTGAGAATAAAAGGTAGTTCTCAGAAACATGTTTAAAAACCATTCTTCAGTGTTTGCAGAAAAAAATGATAATACGTCATATGCCTTCTTGTTTCTACTCAAAACAAATTTTGTCAGCTCGACTTCAAATGCTATGTAATTTATTCATAAAAAAATACTCTACAGAATATTCTCATGAAAAAATGGTTGAATGCAAAAAATATTGACATTGGGGGATCGAGTATATTGTTAAGCTTACAACCAATTAAATAGAAGTTTCTTTGGTAAAGCGATGTCCGATGATAATGAGGGTGCAAACTTATTTTTATTCTTATAGATGTAAGTGCAAGCTTCCAGTATACAGGGTGTTTCTTAAAACATGCTAATATTTAGGAAGGTTATTCTTGGTTCATTTTGGGAAAAAACTTCATATGTCCTGAGGGTCTTAACCTTTGAACCACAGGGTGCTAAAGTTTCAAGGAAGAAATTTGTTTTTATGATTAGTTTGGTATGACCCTATATATTTTTGTGAAACGTAGTGAGCATCTCCTAAGCATCAAAAGGCATTTTCTGCTGTACAACATATTTTCTCATTCTTGCCAGTGGCGTTCGTGAGGGAAGAGCACTGAATCATTTCAAAGAGAAAAGTGCTTCTTCTTGAAGTAAAAACTATTTTCGAAATCCTCATTACTTTCTGAGCAAATCTGGACTTTTTTTCGTTTGACTAACGGTTTTCGAATAATAAAAAATTATTCATTCATTTGAACGTTGATTACTATCGTTTCGGACGTCCATCGTCTCAATGTATTTAAAAGGTTTTCACGACGTTTCGAATGCTTGTATCTGCAATCGTCTTCAGGTGAATACTGACAAGTAGCAACAACAGAGCACAGTGATCTGCCTTCCGTACATCAGAGGTGTCTCCGAGAAGATCAGAAGGATCGGAAACAAGTTCAACATCAAGAGCTGCTTCCAATCCGGCAGTACTTTACGGAGTTTCCTGACCAAGGCCAAACCTGACAACAGAAATGAAATCAGTAAGAATTGCATTTATGAAGTTCCATGTGAATGCGGAGATTCCTACATTGGAGAGACAAAGAGACCGTTATCGGTAAGATTGGATGAGCACAAGAAATGGACTCAACGTGGAGAAACATCAAAATCGGGAATCGCTGACCACGCCTGGACTGAGCACCATCGAGTTCTATGTGACGACGCAAGTGTTCTACATAGAGAGGAGCATTGGTTCAAACGAAAGTTCAAAGAGGCCGCCTACATCGAAGCCAATAACGCCTTTAGTCAACCAAGCGTTGAGATCAAGAACGTATGGAAACCCCTGATTGCTCTTTCTGGCGGGCTGCAGAGGCGCGAAACTTCACGCACCACCACACCGCGCGAAATTACACGCACCGCTGCACATGGCGGAATTGCACGCATCATTGCGCCGACAGTCATATAAATTGGTAAGTAGCACCTAAACTTGTCAGTATTCACCTGAAGACGATTGCAGATACAAGCATTCGAAACGTCGTGAAAACCTTTAAAATACATCAAGACTATGGACGTCCGAAACGATAGTAATCAAGTTACCACATCGTCTACAACCTTCAAACAAACATTTGAACGTTGTTTGAAATTGGGTATTATCAATGATTAAAAGCGTATCTAGTAGTTAAGAAGCAGATTTTGTTCTGTGAATATAAACAGTTTTGACAGTTGTCTACCTAGTCTAGTTGTCACGTATTTAAGTCAACAAAATTTACAATATTATCAGAAAAACATGGTCTATTTCAAAAATTCTGAGTTTGCAGAAAGGGTGTTACCAAATGAGTGCGTAAGTTTTTAGGGGGTGATTCGTTGTCAGAAATTAAAGAGGGTCTTTCAGGCAAACAGAAGCTTTTAGGCCTTTCCTTGAGAAGTTTACATGCTTCCAAAAATGAGAAAAAAAATTGTTTTTGTTTTTCTTGAAATTGCTGGGGAGTTAAAGAAATGACATTCTGTGGGCATGTCCTTCCAATAAAAAAGCTACATATGAATAATTTTTTAATTTTGTTGTAATCTTCTAAAGGGGTGAAACATGCAACCCCTATTAAATTTTTTACCAGAACTTTTTAACGAAACAAAATTTCTCAATTCAAAAACACGTGTTGAAAAGAACGATTTATTGTGTCCGTAAAAGCAATAGTTTCCTGATAAAAAAATCAAATACAACATTGTGCATGAACGGATCTTCTGTAAATGGAATCGAAAAAATCTAGTAGGTGGCTGTCACGTTTAGTTTGCACAACTTGTGACTTCAATCGTGGTGTTTAAAAATTATTTCGCTTGTTTTAACTTCTAATGTAGACATGTACCAGCACCATGTTTTGTTTTAATATAATATCAAATCAAAAATACAAACAAAACAAAATTATGTGTATTACAACAAAGAAAAAGGCAACAAGATCAAATGGAACGAAGTTATTAAAACTGCTCGAAATGACTATTAGACATAGACTGGCGCCAACGTTGAAATATTCCTGGTGTGATTTGGATTGTCTCGCAGGATGCAATGATGCGATTCCTTGAATCATTCAGACATTTAATGGGGGTCGTATATGCCAAGGACTCCAGGTGCAAAAGTCCAAGATTTCAATGTTAGCCTAGAAGAATTCTTCGAGAAACAAAATCATGAGTGCGATTACAATTTATTTCTGGGAGACATAAATATTGATTTACTGAAACCAAGTGAGAACCTGACAGCGGAATATCAGAATATACTCAATGAATTTGGTTTGATCTCTACCATAAACGAACCAAAAAGGGTACAGGGTGATTGCAGCTCATGTTTAGATCACATATTTCTTAAAACTAAGATCAACAATTTCGGAAACACTATTCCCATAGTGCTAAAATCAACCATCACTGATCACTATACCACAATTCTACAACTTGTTCTCGATGAAAATAAAAAAAATTATACAGACACCACTAGATTCACAAACTTTATTGACACAAAAAAAATTATTCATACATTTCAGCATATCTGCTGGGATCCAGTATACAATGAGTTTGATCCACAGATTGCGGCAAGAGTGTTCATTGAAATTGTAACAGAAAATATAAACTCATGTACTGAGAAAAAACCTCTTCGCCGAAAATCTAATAAAATTGCACCTTGGTTGACGAATGGCTTGCTGAACTCTATGAACAAAAAGAATGAAATGTATAAAGAAGCACAAGGAATCCAATATCCAAATTGAAACAAAATTCAAAAAGTACAGGAACAAATTAACCTTGCTTATAAACAGAGCTAAATTCAACTACTACAAAAAACAAATTGATGGGAATGAGAACAGTTCCAAAAATTTATGGGGTATAGTCCAGCAAATAAGTAAGACGAAAAAACACATGTGTAATATTGAAAACATTGAGAGTGAAGAACAGGAGAATTAGTGGAAAAAATTGATATCGCCAACGCATTTAATAACGGCTTCAGCAAAATTGGTAGAACATTAGCTGATGAAATTGTGAGAGATGAAAAACTACACTTAATTCCTTTGTGTTTGCACCCATCACGGCAGATGAAGTATATAAAACTATATTTGAACTGAAAAACGGTAAAGCAACCGGAATAGATAATATAGAAGCTGAAACATTGAAACTAATCAGTCAAGACATAATGCAACCTTTGACCCATTTATTGAGTAATTGTATAAAGTATGGCATTTACCCAACGGCCCCCAAAAATCCTATCGTTACTCCTATATTCAAAAAAGGTAATGTAAGCAAGATTAATAACTATCGGCCAATATCCCTAATTACACATATATCGAAGATTTTCAAAAAACTTATAAAACAACGCCTCGTTAGTTCAAAATTTTATCGCAACAACAATATGGATTCACAGAGAAAACATCAACACAGGATGCTGTAATTGCCTTAACAACAAAAATAAACCAAAATCTCAATGACAGCAAGCCGTGTTTATGTTTATTCGTCGATTAATCGAAAGCCTCCGATACAGTAAGCCACCAACTGCTCTTAAACTGCTTAGAGGATATTGGAATACGCAATAATGAATTGTTGTTTTTCGAAAGCTACCTCACCAACAGACATCAAGTTGTGAGGATTGAGGATACTCTCAGCAGTGAGACGCTTATTGAATATGGAGTTCCGCAAGGGACTGTCCTTGGTCCTACTCTCTTCAATATATATATTAACGGGTTATTCTCTCTGGAAAATAGTGATGACATCATAGGGTTTGCCGACGACATAGCTATATTTTATAGGGCAGACACCTGGAATGATCTGAGAGTTACTGCGGAAGCTGGATTCTCACGAATTAAACAATGGCTGGATTCCAAATTACTGACCGTAAACACGGAAAAAACCACCTATCTGTACTTCACCTGTAACTCCTCTAGTAGACTCACCTTCAACCAGCTCAATGTGAATTCCCATTTGAAGACATTCACCATATACCCTGAAACAAAAATTGAGTACTTTGGCATAATTATCGATACACACATGAAATGGGACTCACATATAGCATATCTGTTGAAGAAATTGAGAGCAATATTGTATAAATTCAGGAAACTTAAAGAACTCTTACCTGAAAATTACCTTAAAACATTATATTATTCCCGTGTTGAAAGCCACCTCCGTTACGGGATACTCGTTTGGGGCTCAGCTGCAAAAACTTTTCTCCACACCTTGGAAGTCATACAGAGAAGATTCTTGAAATTAATTTTTTCAAAGAACTCCCGGTATCCAACAAACACATTCTACACTGAAACGAAAATATTCGATATCAGGCAATTGTATTACCACTGTTCCTGTGTGCGACATCACAATTTTCCCAAATACCAGAACATGAACACAACACTCGGAAAAAGCAACACTAGATCATTCCATTCATGTCCAAAACAGCTACTCAAAGGTCTCACTCTTATCTTGCACCAAAATTATATAACAGTATTCCAGAAAACATAAAATCACTGATCAATATAAACCAATTCAAACGTCACCTGAGGAATCACCTAATCGAAATTGGTAGATCTGTGCATCATTATTTTGACAATTGAAATAGAAGAACTTCATCCGCTGTATTTGAATACCCACAATTTAATGTTTTACATATTCTGTTATTTTATTAAACTAACATTGTCTTTTAAACATTTTCTCTTTTATACTATGTATCTGATAATTTATTATTATATTTTATACCTGTTTATTATTCAAATATTCTGTTTTTTTATAATTCATATTTCTCATACCGAAACAAGTGGGTATACACTTATCGGATTTTGGTTTGTTTCACAAATAATGTCATAAATGTTTTATATTTTGTATTTTTATTTGTGTGAAAAAAGCGTATTTATTATCATTATTTTTATTATCAAGTCTGAAGATCTGGAAGGCCAAGGTTGAGGTCCTGCTCTGCCTATCCATCGATTTGGATACACGTCGTCCAAGTACTGACGAGCACCATCGTGCATAAAGCACATTCGTGGTCGAATAGCTGGTGGAACATTTTCAAGTAGAATGGGAAGCTGCTTCTGGAGAAAATTTGTATAGGTTGCACCAGTTAGCCTTAACGGTAGAAAATAAGGTCCAATGATATTTTCGCCAATAAGTCCGACCCACACGTTGAGTGAAAATTATATTGATACCGACCAAGACCAAGAGCATATTATCCTTCATCAAGATCGTCTATAAGACATTTTTGAAAATCACACAGAGCATATTCTGTGTCCATATTTTCGCAGAATACAAGCTGATTTCTGGATAATAGTACTTGGCCCCACAAAAAAAAGAAAAGTTGATTATTGATGTCCAATTCAATAAATATAGAGAGACTTGACAATAAACTGATGGCTCTATAATTGGGAAAGTCATCACAATCACCTTTCTTATATAATGGCGAAATCACAGCCAATTTCAAACATTCCGGGAAAATTCCTTCAGAATAACAAAGGTTGATGAGAAGAACCAGAGTTTTACATAATTTTGCAATCGATTTTTTCAGTAAGTTATTGGATATTTCATCAGATCCACTTGAGTTGGAGGATTTTAAATTACCAATCAAAATTTTTACATATGTAGGTGTAACTGGCTATAAGAAAAAATATTTTCGACACTGGCACATTCAATTTTAGATAATCTGAATCATGCTGATTCACAGAAGTTGGTCTCTGGTGGAGTGGACTTAAACTGCTCAGCCATTTCAAAGACAGTCATATGTTTTCCATTTCCATCGTGAATGTTGATATCCATATTTTAATGACAACCTCCTTTCAGATCATAATTTTCCATACCGTTTTTGATTTATTATTTGCTCCCATTATCAATTCATTATTATATTTTTTTCTTAGCTTCTGATTAGGCACTGCTCTTGGTTGATGGTGAATTATTGATTGCTAAATCATAAATAAGTGTGAATTGTTGCTTCAAATGTAGAAATTCCTCGTTGAACCAAATCCTTTCTTCAGTTTTTTTATTTATGACTATTATTTGTAGAATCTGTCAAACCACGGATGATATTCAAAAAGTTGTTCCAAGCATTATTTATTGATATAATTTCCAGTGTGAATATTCTACCATTGTTCATGTTCCATCTAATTCAAAAATTTCATAGTATTCTGATCGGAGAATACTTGTATTATTGTGGATCATATTTGTAATATTGAATGCCAAGTGCTGAGGGAAATGGTCTGATCAATTCAGATTCATTACTTCTGATCGCCAGTCAGTTATACTGAAGCTTATGAAAATATTGTCTACAAAAGTAGTAGAAGTTGCAGTCACTCTAGCTGGAGATCTAATTGTTACTGCTATATCATAACATCCTAGCAAATCCTCAAAGAGCACTCGGTTACTACTACGTTCCAAGAAATTAATATTGAAATCACCACAAATAATGATTTTTTTGTAATGAGAAGCAACGTTTTCCATCATATTTGCAAAACATTTTGAGAATAGTTCGAAATAAGTACCAGGAGGTCTATAGACTACAATGACAATAATATAGTTTTTCTAATTTTGACATTTGAATTAACACTTTTAAAAACTCGTTGACGTTATCAAATGTTTTAATTTTCATCACCAGTTGCGAAAAGTAAAATTTGTCGTAACTGGTGATGAAACGTAAATTTCGCCACCAGTTAAAAAAAATACAGGAAATAAATTTGTTATAATTTTGAAGCTAAACTACTCAAAGTACTTCTTCATTGTTATTATATTCTGTGTACATATTATGAAGATTAAGTTTTATTCGAATTCAATATTATGTATTGAATTATTTTTATAATTGTATGGTAAAAGCTAATTATAAATATTAATAACATAATTTGAACAATTGGTGATATTGACCCCAGCTGACAACGTAGTTTTCTATGTAGCATTAATTTACGTTTTTTCCATGGAAGTTTCACCAAGGATGAGAACACGCTTTCAATGCACTAGATAATAAATTCAAATACATATCCATATACTCTATGAATATTAAAATATACAGGGTAACATTGAAAATTAAAATTTATTACTATTTTTACGGAATTGGGGGTCGGATATTCTGATTGTGAATATCAGTAAATTGTTTTTTTCATATTTATTTTCCAATTTACAAATTTAAGGATTTTTATTGATATAAAATTAGTTTTACAAAACAATGGCATTACACATACAAAATACACTCCGATTTTCTGCTTTGGACGTATATAAGAGAGCCCAAAAGAAAAGAATTCACCAGAGTACCCAATATAGAAAAACCCAGAACAATTTACAGAGATTTCCTGTGTTATGTATGAGATGATCTGAAATAATTGTTTTTTTTTGGAAAGAAACTCAAGTTACCTAAGTTACTTATTGCGATCGAATATGCTGTTTCATCCTCCACAACTCCCAAAACAAAACATTAGCCACAGATGACCAAAAACAACTGTGAAATAGTGGTTCCGACAAAAGAACACCCACGTTACACACTCTGCAGCTCTTCTGAAATCGCCGGCATGACTTGTAGGAAATAATTTGATTGATAAAACTTCATTACCCGTCTTTTTTACTAACCTGTTCCACTTAAATTCTCTCCGGAACGAAATGGAAAGGGTTTGTTTTTCTCAAGGTTTTTGTAAGATTTTACAGAATATCGGTTTCATTCAAAAGACAAACAGGTATCGAGTTAATCTTTGAAATTTAATTCGCGCAATTGTGTACAAGAACAAAAGCAAATTGTATTGCAGCAAAAACCATATCAACTTATATTTCAAGTCTGGTTTTCATTTTCAACGAGAAAAAACGTCGTCATCACGTTTCCTTGTAATGCGTTTCAGTTATAGCATAACAATGCGTTATTATTCTTGGGTCTATTTCAATGCAGTAATTCTCGGAATAATAATTATTTGCCTTTGCTGAACATGAAAACAACATGATTGGGCATGAGCTACAATATTTTTCGGAGTTTGTAATCTCCGATACAGTAGATATCACTAGGAGAAAACACATAGCCCTGATGAATGCTTGCCTAAGAAGAGAACATCTGCATTTATTTCGCCGCTGTTTTCTAATGATAAAATTTTTCAAACTTTTTTTTATTGAAGATTCCCAATGATCCAAGCAGCAAAATAAGATTCGCATTGATTTGTTTGAAAATATGAATAGACTGTTCATAAAATCTGATGATCGTAGAAGCGTGAAATATATTTTCGCCGACAAAAATGTATTGAAGACCTAGTGAATGCGATGCCAGTCTCAATGTTCTTCTTCTTGAAAAATATGATTATTTGTCTCATTCATCTACATGAGTTCCTAATTAATGCTGAAATATAAAATCAAACAACAATCTGAACGAAAATGCAAATTTTTACTTTCAGATTTGCTCTTTTGAGGTCTTTTGAAATATCTATCGGATGTAGTTATGTCCAGCGTGGCTTCAACCAAGGAAGTAGTTGTTTTCTGTTAGATATTCACTAAAAATAACTTAATTTTTATCGTGGATTTTTCAACTTTGAGCAAAATATTTTTATTCAATATTTTCCATCTCAACATATCTTCATGATCGTATGTCCAATTGTCCATCTGTCCGTATGTCCATACTGTTTTGAATACAAATTTGAAATTGGGCAAGATATTGAAGCTTACTCACCCGCCCATTTCGTATAATAAAAATGTAAAAAATATTATATCCGATAATGTTGAAGGGAAACATTTTGGTACGCGATCAATTTTTCTTTATTGTAGGTTTTGTGAATTGTCATTTGAGAGATCTGGTTAAAAATATTCAAATACATTTCAGAATTTTGTGATAGATGCTCCTGAATAGATATGAAGTTAGTAACCAATTGCCGAGCAACGTTTCTGAATTTATTGTTGTTAGAATTGATTTGGAGGCGGATTCCTTGCATTTCAAAATTATTTAGCATCATTTTTGGACCGACCTATCCCAAGATTAGATTTGAAAATTAAATAAATTCATAAAAGTAAATTGTCAACCTGGTATGTGGGTCATTATATATATATATATGTATATATATATATATTATATATATATATATATATATATATATATATATATTATATATGTGTATATATATATATATATATATTTATATGACAGTTGAGAGATGATATACTAATCAAGATATATTTTTCTTTATATTTTTGTTGTTATTTTGACCTGTAGTAGTATTGTAGATAAAAAAAACGGGAGATTTATTCAAAAGTTCAATTTGTCATGAAAATAAACAGTAATATTTGTTGTGCATATGCTCAAATAGAAATTGATAATACCAAACTAATTTTTTTTTCTCTGCAAAACTCAACAAATGTTTTTTAAACTATTACCCCAACTAACATTATAGGAAAATTATACCAAGCAGTGGGGTGAAACGGCTTCAAGAAGTCCGAATTTACCCATTTCTGACCAAATATTTTACCTTCAAGTACTAACTAACTCCAAAGTTATAATTGGAGTTATAAAAACCATAATTGAGACCACCAAATCTCCTTCAAAAACCAAAAACTTAATAGGCGTAGTGCGTAGTATGAAATTACTTGTTATGGACTTCAAATATACCTTCACAGTCTCATGGGTTGATAGAGTTATTTACTAGGTTGAATTTTACCTGAAGGTAACCAGCAAAATGTATTCAAAATACTTGGAACTCTCAGGAAAAACCTTCTGGTGGATATTTACCTAATTATTACCTCATGTGTGTTCATATAGTCAGGGAATGTCAGTAAACAGGTCTACTATATACTCTTTATTATCTATTTTGGCACCAATTAAGTTGAAGGAGTTGCCTGGACATTTCTTGACCTAGTTTATACCTACTGCTCTACAATGAGGGCGAGATTACCACAATATTTGTCTAATCAGACTAAATGTCTACAACGAAGTCAAAGTTACCTAAAATAAATTCGTCAAAGTAACTTAGTCTATCATCAGATATTAAAGACCAAGTCGATTCAGATGAGGGTGACATGATACAATTTACTTCCTTTAATTTTTTTATTGTGCCCTAAATTTTGAAAATCTATAAAATGCCGAGCAAAAATTCGAATAGAGTTAGTGAACCATACAGGTATACCACCAACTATTATCGATTAGCTGCCAGAATGAGAACAAATGAAAATATATTCCGAAACCATCCTGTACTTTCCGATGTCCAGAGATCAGAGCCATCATCTTCCACTCAGTCATCATCAACTACAGAAATCAATGTAGAGTGAGATTGCTTCTACTGATGATGATACCGGGGAAGAATATGGATCACAAGACGATGAGTTCAATTGGAATAAGGCACAAAGCTTGGAAGATAACCTCTCATTGTCGCATAAAGTCTCCATACAAGCAGTGGGTGACCTACCAAAAATATTAATAATGCATGGAAAATATGAATTACCAAAAGATGGTAGAACACTTCCCTTTTTGTTCCCACTTATGTGGTACATAGGAATATTTAACTATGGGTGTTGCTCCACGTCTTTTTATGACGGCAACTATTTCAAAACACTCATCCATTATTGAAATAAAAACATGAAAGCGTTAACCTTAAACTTTGGTTAGGTCTCAGGTCATGTCGGTAAGAGATACTGAACAATGAATGGGCTGCGTTCAGAAAGCTTCGTTTGTCGCCAACGGTAAACTACAGCCGCGACGTTTTACAATGATGCAGCGACAAAATGGAATTCAATAAAGTTCATCCTTTCGAAGTAAATGGATGAAAAATGGTATTGAATACGCAAAAATCAAATCAAATAAAAAATAATTTTTCCATGGCTTCGAAAATTTCAAAACCAATCATTGTGGCTTCCGGAAAAGTCAAAATCAAGCAAATCATAATTGGTCGATTTTTAATGGTATTTACAGTTGGCTGATAAATTGTATATTTCCGGGCACCGAATGCGAAACGCAGAAATGTCAAATCAAAATTATTCAGCCAATCACAACACACCATTTTATATCTAAAATGTTATGATTGGCTATTTCTCTTCGGAAAGAGATTCCCTCATTAGGTCATAACATTAATCATGGTTTCTATTCTGGGAAGATGTGCACTGAAATATAAATATCGCGTACTATTATCAACATTACTGATGGATTTGATATTTAATTTCAGAATAAACACTCATTACAGGGTTTTCTAGTCTATATCCATTTCTCTGAGTAACTATAGGTTACTTGGCCTTACCATCAACATCAGCAAAACATATTGACTTTTTCACCCCGTATTGACATTTGAGTGTTTGTGCACAGAACATAGAATAAGTAAAATATAAATTTATTATCCACGATTCGCAATCCATCCAGAGAACGAAACGTATAGACATGCATGAAAAACGTGACCACAATGTGGAAGGGTCTGAAATCCCAAGATAAGGAAAATGGACTTCAAAGTCAGGAATAAAGGTTACTTTCGACTTTGAACAAAGTCTATGTGTTCTCATAGTCAAAATTTCAAGGAATTTCGACATATAGATCCCATATGGAATCTACACCATATTTTTCGGTTTGAACCGTTTCCGCCATTGTAAAAATAATACATAATTTTCTCGAATCGACCACATTTTAATGATTGGTAGTGGAAAAATAGGTGAATATGATATGTATACACATACTTCATCTATAAAATCAGTTTTTGAAGTGTTTGATGGAAAAAGTTGTCAAAGTAGACATAAATTAATGGTTTTTTTTCATACAAATTTAATAACTTGATGGGCCCACTTGTTTAAGGCGAGTAAAAATCAACATTATCACAGAAAAGTTTGTATCGCAAATGAAATCACAGCTAGGTGTGAATGCGAAACCATCACTTATTGTATTATCTGCTATACGTTTATTGACAATTTTTTCTTCAAGAGCCATGTTCATGTCAACTTCAACGCTTTCACGAATAAGCATGTAGGTTTAGATACACAATATACAGTAAACCTTTATCATCTTCTTCTAACCTGCCATTGTTTGTTGTTTGTTTCATTACAGGGTTTATAACCTGAAAAAGGTAAAAATGACTACATTTTTACCATCAGTCGACTAGTCTGGAGGCAATTTTACCTATTTATGCCTTCAACTAATAAGGAAAAATGTCTTAATTTCCCAAATTTCGACTTCTGAATTACTTCCATTTTTTTCCCCATAATGGTAAATTTAAGGTAATTATAACGTAATAATTACCTTCGCCGATTAGGGCGCTGACCTATTCGAAGGTAATAAATGGGAAGTTTGAAATTCCAATCAAAAAGTCTATAGCATTTTTTTCCGTTCCATAAAGTGTACTGGGTCAATTTTGATCCGAAAACGCGCACAACTAAGAAATGCAAACATGTATGCGCAACAGTCGGAAGTCAACTGATAGTAGCCAACGAATTGGACAAATTCACGGAAGGGCAGGGCGCAAATCTCAACCCCCTGTTGAAATAGGAAACCAATTTCAGTGGGGTCAATATTGACCCACCATACCTGTTGAGGGTTAACAATGGAAAGTACCATGCTTTTGTATCAAAACGAACAATACAAGTATTATCTCAAAATCGACATAACTAACTTCAAATTTTACTATAATGTAGATAAAAAAGGGTTATTTCTCATTTCTTTCTCATCAAATCTGATCTCTTGATTTTATTTCGTTTGACGTTAGCTTTTCGCCTAAAAAGGTGAAATTCGTTCATCTGCATCTCGCTAGACTACTCACAAGAACAAATAATTTATGTAATTTTGAACAAAAATGAATTTAAATAATAACTTTGGAACGGTAAAGCTATAAAATTAAAGTAATCTAAATACATTTTGGAATTCCGACACAAAATAACCCTTAACGCACAAAGAAATAAATTGAATCAGATGTTCAAAATGTGAACCTCCTGCAAATATGCATGCCTCTGCCTTTTTTCTCATGGACTCACATACTCTTTGTAAAACACCGGGAGTGTTTCTAATATTTTCGCAAGGAACTATGATGCGATTTCTCAACTGCTCTTCAGTGTGAATTGGTGAACCAATGTTTTTAGATGATTCCACAGAAAATAATCTTAACCATTGAGGTCTGGGGACCTAGGTGGCCATGTCTGTGGTACTCGGCGACCTATCCAGCAATTATTGTAATTTTGGTTTAAATATTCGCGCGCCAGAGCACTGAAGTGCGCTGGCACCCCGTCGTGCCTAAACCACAGTCGATTTCTTACTGAAATGGTAACATCTTCCATCAAAGCATGGAGGAAATAAGACCCAATTGAATAATCACCGCATATTCCAGCTCACACGATAACGGAAAACTGATCCTGGCGACGGGATTCCAAGATTGCATGTGGATTTTTTTCAGCCCAAAAATTATTATTGGAAAGGTTTTGGATGGCGTTTTTGGAAAAACTGGCTTCATCGGTGAATAAAATTTCAATTTCAAATAATGGATTTTCATCCATTTTTTTAAGAAACCATTGGCAAAAGTTCATCCGTATTGGAAAGTCGCAAAGGAGTAGCTTCTGAACCCGTTGGATATGGTTAGGATATAATTGAAATTCATGGATATTTTTCCAAAAATAATATGTGAGATATTCAAATTGTCCCAAATTTTTCGTGTACTTATTCCGGGATCTTCCTCAATTGAATCCGAAACCGCTACCTCGATTTCTGGTATGCTCACAGAAAATTGTACCTACTCCTTTTAGATGATTGTCTGGTTCAAAACTTCTCTTGTGGCACTACCTTCTATGAATGTTTGAGAATGTTCGTGTATCCGGAATATTCCATTTTTTTATTATATTGTTAATTTTGCAGACTTAAATACGAGACAACTAGACTGGGTAGACAACTGTCAGAACTGTTTGTGTTTACAAAACAAAATCTGCGTATCCCCTACAAGATACGTTTTTAATCCTTGATAATACCCAATTTCATAAAAACGTGCAAATGAAATAATTTAATTTTTTATGCAAAAACCGTACGTGAAACGGAAAGAATCAGGAGACCAGATTTGCTCAGAAGGGAATGAGGATTTCAAAAATAGTTTTTACTTTGAGAAAAAGCAGTGGTGTAAATCCCGCACGAACGCTACTGGCAAAAATAAAAAATTATGGTATAGATTTTTTTTTAAAACTTCAGTACCCCGTAGTTCAAAAGTTAATGTTCATATGAATTTTTTTTCTCAAAATGAAACCAAGAATGATAGCAGACAGTTCAGGAAATGTGTAAGTAAGCGTAAAAATAAGGTTTATGGACATTTCGCTATCACCAAAATCAAGGATGTTTATACATTGTAAAAAGAAGGAGGCCTTGTGAGTGATTTTTGCGCGAGAAAACCCGAAAAAAAATGTTATGAATTGCATTGAAGAATATAATAGAAATTGAGGGTTCCCTACAGTGTGTTGTTGAAAAAATAAAGAAATTAAGCCGTCCCATGTAAGTGGAAAATATGATTGAAAATAGAACTTTTTGAATCTTTCAAGGGTCATAATTCAGATAATAACTAGTTGACTAAATCCACCTTGAAGGACTTTATTTCTGTTGGAAGTACTGAAACTAACAAAATAGATAGTAATATTCATATTATATATACATCAATAATTGTGTTATATATTTATTTATTATCAGTTTCAGGATACAAACAGACTGAAGTCCACAACACTATCATCCACAAGAGTGTACATCGATATTGGATCAAAAGTGAGAATGTTACATACCTAAAAATACTAATACAAATCAATACACATCGGTTATCAAATATGTACAGTAAAATAGATCAATATCAGAATGAAATAATGCCTTATAATATAGACACATCCTAGAACAATTGTCTACTTCTATTAGGCCTCACGGGAACCAGAAACCGAGGACAAAATATCTAGAGTCAGTCATAACATTAACTATTTTGAATAATATATAGAGACCGTTACGCTTCCTTCTATTTTCAAGAGTAAGAAAGAACCCCGCACGAAAACATGTGGGAAATTGGCTCCCAATCGAATTGGCTGAAATTGTATTATGTTATAGTAGGATGGGTCATTAGAAAGAATTGTGAGTTTGAATGATTTTGTATGTTTCGTTTCTGAGATATAAGCGGCCAAAGTTTGTAAAAACATCGTATTGGGGTAGGATTGACGAAGAAAAATACTGTTTTTAGTCGAAATAAGACAAAGTAAGGATGAAAATGTATTGATCGGAACTCATAAACATGTTCAATGATAACATTATTGATGATAGTACATTAGGATGTACACGGGGCATAGTCAAAAAAATCATTTTTCCGGATTATTTTTCCAGCACTTTTTCAAAACCAACAAGTTATATTTTGTTAAGATATCATAGTTGCAGTCTATTGTAGGCGGAAAAACATGTTTTGTTTCTTGACGACTCTCTCTGTTTGAAATAAATATTTTTTTTAATTTTCGGGTATACCCCTATACTGAGAACAATTGACAGATCGTTGTTGATTACAAAAAACAAGGAATTAATTGCTACCGCCAATTGAAAAAAAGATAGAATAACATTCTGATGAACTCAATTGTTCAATATTACCTTTCATTTAGATAAAGGGCGCATTACATTTTTTGTAGGTCATTTACAAAGTTTTTATTGACTATCTAGAAAACTGTTCCGTTAATTTGGACCATATTTTACTCACAATATTTTGAAAATGTTGACTATCATATACGTCAGTTTCATCAACTTTATATGTTGCGTTTCTAAGATAAGCATTTTTGAAGTTTACGGTATCACAATATATGGGGTAACCTATCGATTCAACACAATTTTATGGAACCTTTCGACACATTCAATTCTATTATAAAACTTTTCGAAATCCATTATGTGATACTATAAACAACACAAACCACACTCAATAACAATTTGGAACTCAACAGTATAGAAAAAAAATTAAAAATCAGTTATAAACAACAATTTACAAAAAACAAACAATAACCAAAACCCAAATTCAAATAAAATTATTAATATTGTTATTGATTGGTCTAGTTACGAAATCTGAAACATTTCTCAATAGTTTATGGCTAGGGTACTTCATTGTTTCTATTTGAAATTGATATGCGTAATCCTGAACCTGGACTATTACGCTGCCGTATAGCGTCCGGATTTAGGAATGCTATAAAGTATCAACTGTGGCCTTTATTATTCCTGATCTCATACCTATAATTACCCAGCGTAAACTATTAAACAGTGGGATGCTGTTCCCATATTTGCAGCGTACCTTGGTACCTAGGATATGCTCGTCATCAAGAAACAATAAATTACCCCAGCCATGAACTATTAAACCATGTTTAAGATTGCACAAATAGACCAATAAATAACAATATTGATAATATTATTCGAATTTAGGTTTTGTTTATTGTTTGTTTTTTCGAGAGTTCCATTATGTAAATTGTTGTTAATGTTATTTATAACTAATTAGTTTCGATTTCGATTTAGAGTTCACTACTACAATATACTATAAGATTTTCACTACTTGAGGGTTCACCAAAGCACGACGCGTGTTTCGCTATACAATAGCTTCATCAGGTTCATTTCGATTTGTTATATTATAATTTCCATAATATTAATTGACTTTTTATGTTAGAAGTCGTTATTTATAATTCGTTTTTTTTAGTCTCTACTGTTGAGTTCCAAATTGGTGTTGAGTGTGGTTTGTGTTGTTTATAGTATCAAATAATTGATTTCGAAAAGTTTCATAATAGAATTGAATGTGTCGAAAGGTTCCATAAAATTTTGTTAAACCGATAGGTTACCCCATATATCGTGATACCATAAACTTCAAAAATGTATATCTTAGAAACAAAGTTGATAAAACTATCATATATGATAGTCAACATTTTCAAAATATTGTGATTAAAATATGTTCCAAATTAACGGAACAGTTGTCTAGATATTCAATAAAAACATTGTAAATGACATAAAAAAAAGTGTAACGCACCCTTTATCTGAATGAAAGGTAATATTGAACAATTGAGTTCATCAGAATATTACCCTATTTCTTATTCAATGGGCAGTAGCAATTAATTCCTTTTTTTGTAATAAAAAACGATCTGTCAATTGTTTTCAGTATAGGGGTATACTCGAAAATAAAAAAATAAAATTCAAACAGAGAGTCATCAAGAAAGAAAACATGTTTTTTCGCCTACAATAGACTGAAACTATATTTTACCAAAATATAACTTGTTGGTTTTGAAATAGTGCTGGAAAAAAAATCCGGAAAAACGATTTTTTGACTATTCCCCGTATACACCCTAATGTACTATCATCAAAAAGATTATAATTGAACATGTTTATGAGTTCCGATCAATACATTTTCATCATTTCTTTGTTTTATTTCGACTAAAAAAACCGTTTCTGTCTTTGTCAATCCTACGCCTACGTTTATATCTCACAAACTAAACATACAAATTCATTCAAACTCACACTTTTTTCTAATGACCCATCCTACTATAACATGATAAAATGACAGCCAATTCGACCAAGAGCCAATTTCCCATATGTTTTCGTGCGGGGTTCTTTGTATCGTTCAAGTAAACGACAAGTGTCAGAAAGTTGATAATTTGATAATTACCTGTTACTTTGATATTTAGGTATGTAATAAATTCGTTTAAAATTCGTCTTGTAATATTAAGGCAATACTTTGTCGACCAAATGGTTGTCCCAAAATTTAGCCTACTATCCTACTACTATATCCCACCAACATTTTATAGCTATATAACAGTCAATGTGTAAGCTAAAGGGAATTTCAGAATCAAAAATGACACCAAGATATTTTACATTATCTTTCTCAGTAATAACTTCATCATTAAAGAAATATTCGGATATTTTCGGGAATGAAATTGCTGAACATTTTTTGTTGTTGATAAACAAACAGTTCCACATAACCATTAGGTTATCACAATATTCAATTTTTTCAATCAGAGTTGATAACTTCAAGTCATCAGTGAAGAGCATGTATTTACAATGATTGAAACACTTGTTTCTGCAGTTAATGTAAATTGGGAATAGTAATATTTCCAGATGGGACCTTTGGAAAATACCAGATGTTGCGTAAGATGGTGATGATTTTTACCCAAGAACTATTTGCGACCTATTGCTAATATAGGATGCTATCCACCCCATTACATCGCCGTGTATACCGATTTCGGCTAGTTTCATTAAAATAATATTATGCTTGATTTTATCAAAAGCTTTGCAGAAAACCATGTACACAGAATCCACCTGTGTGAGAGAGTTCATGCAGTGGGAAATGAACACGGTGTAACATAATAAGTTACTTTCAATTGAGCGACCTGAAAAAAATCCGTGCTGTTCTTGCATGATTAGAGACTCAGCACTTCCGAATAAAACATCATGAACTATGGATTCGAACATTTTACTGAAAATGCAAAGCTATCTGATACCGCTAATTTTTTAAAATAGGGATACAGGAGGAATAGCGGCATTTATAAAGATTTTAGCTTTATAGAATACATGGATGGTCAGTTGTTGCGTTAACTGACCCATTATTATTATCATTTCGATTTTTATTACGGAAGAATGAAAAATATATACAGTGCTCGGGTGGCCAAATCGTAATCCCACGTCTTCAATAGTGTCATCGATAATAGTGGACATCGAGCGAGTCGCTATAATTATCGTTCATTTCGTATCGAAGGTCGGGAAGTTCATAGGGATTTAAGTGGACAAGGACATAATCTATGCTGTCAATCTACGATTTGATTCCAATGAAACGTGATCTCGCACGTGAGCCATACAATGTCATCGTGACTGATGCCATTCCTGCTGTCTATAGATACGCCGACGTTGTGCTGCGTCGAAGACATTCATCCGGGATAAATATGTCATTGAGAGAGAACGAATCGAAATTTGAAATTGAGAACGTGATTCGTGAAATGATGAATGGAGTTTGTTCAGTGTCATTTTTGCTGGGTGGAGATTTTTTATTGGGATGTTGATCAGAATGATTGGTGACGTTGAAGACTTGACGCAGACGATTATTACAACTACCAAAGCAAAATCAAGTTGACATTATTGATATTCATTATATATTTATTGAGTCATTACGAGGGGATGGAAGCAAGAGAAAATAACGTGATTTTTCCAAATATTTCATTATTCAATGAAAAATTATATTCCATATATGGCTCAATATAAGTTGTTCTCCTATGTATATGTATGTGAGATGATTATATTTCAAGAGAAATGAGAAACCACAGAATAATGTTTTGAAGTCCACTTGCTACCTTGAATTAGCTAATCGTTACAATTGCACACGTTGGCTGGTTCCGGAGAACTCTGTGCAAGTAGGCCTCTTCAGTTGGGTCCATTAGTGCACCCACATGTTCTGAGAAGTCAACTGGGCATGCTGATTTCTCTGTCGAAATTCAGCTGTTTCCTCAGCTGAATCCCTTGGACATCTTGTGGGTTCAGAATCATGCTTCCGAAGTGAATATCCCTCTGGTGCACCAGAGCGGGGCACTAAGCGAGGATGTACATATCGTCGTACATCCTCGCATCCCGGTCATCTTCAAGGCACCATTTGCATGGGGGTTTGATTATTCATTTATTTATTCAAATCATATAAAGACAGATACATAAACAATGAACAATGATGAATAGATATCGGATGCATCGATAAGTGCTTAACACACTTGTTTCGGAATAGACGTTAAAAAAAATCAAATTAGAATATAAGACAATCACCTAATAATAATAATAATAATATATGAGCTAACGTGTTGAATTCCACAGTAAAACCAGATATATAAGAACAGTTAATTCAAATCCAAATCAAAGAGTATATATACACACATGGATACATACATATATTGATCTAGACTGAACAAGACATATTAGAACGTTACCAAAGTTCCGGAGTATAGGGATTTAAAAATAAAAATGAAAATCACATGACCATGTCGACAACTTTTTCCCTAGGTTGACTGTGAATGAAGATCTTCAACTCTTTCTTATATAGAATCAAGTTATCAATTTTTCGTATATGGAAAAGTATGGAGTTATACATTTTCAGAGCCATATACTGGTATGACCGCTGGCCAATAGATTTTTGCATGTGTGGGATTTTGTGATGGTGTTTTTTTCCGAGTTTGCTGATTATGATTAGGTAGGTTTCAATTAATATGTTTTTCTCGGTGGTATTTTATATTGATATTATTATTAAAAAGCTGACAAATATCGAATACATGTGCTTCATGAAATAGTTCTTCAGATGGATATTTATAGTCTTTGGACATAATCAGCTTGAAGAACCTTTTTTGCAGTATTTCCTGACGATGAATACGTGTTTTCAATGCCCCTTCCCTCCCACTATACAATATCGCAAGTGGCTCTCAACTAATGCATGATACAGTACTTTGAGCTGATGGAAAATTATTATGTCTTCCAGATATTTGAACTTGTAGAGAATCATACGTAACTTATTACAGACATAGTTAATATGGAAATCCCCTTTGAGATTCGTGTCTATTATTACAGATATTTAACATTTTTTTCAGGCAGGATTATATACTGTTGTGGTAACCGTGAGGCTATCGAATGATGGCGTGTAGGACCGATTACAGCTAAAAGATAGGTAGTAGTTTTTTTGCAGGTTGACAGTAAGTAATTTGTTTGCCAAGCATTTGTTTATCGAAGGAAGGTCAGTCTCTACTGTGTTTTTCAATTCTTGCCAGGTGTCTGCTTTATAAAATATTGCGGTGTCATCAGCAAAACTCGATGAGTTTCATGTGCCTGTTCAGGTGATTGTGTCCAGTTAGGAGTTTTGATTACCTCATGCATGGGGCCTCTCGACATGTTTCAATGAACTGCTTTTGTAGCAGCCTCTCCATGTTTGAGATGACCTTGATGCTAAGTATTCTCAATATTGGTTTCGTTTCGACTAGAGTCTTCTCCGATCCTACTCAGCTACTCTGTCTGCCTCGTCGTTCCCAGAAACTCCCGAGTATTCTGGGACCCATATTAGGCTGACTTCCCTTGTTTTTGACAAACATTATATGGGTTTCTACTCTCGGACACCAATACAAATGCGATCTTGTTTGATCCTAACACCAAAATTGCAGCGTTGCTGTCCATGTACTCCTCCGCCGGGCATTCCCTCAAATCTTGATTTATCTGTATACCAAGTTGATCCGTAGATGAAGGTCTGCCGGGCGCAACGTCTTTCCATTATTCTCCCGTGGGGAAATGATGTTAGGATCTTGTCAGAACTGACGGGATGCTATCTCTTCCCATCAATATGATTTGACAGCCCTCTTCAGCCTTTTTCCACATAGCGGAGTGTCCAAGGTCTGTCTCATTATCGATCCATTGCCTAGCGCATTGAATCGATGTCTCTAGCCAATATTCATTGATAAAGTGATTTGAATCAGTAGGCAGTACATATGGTTCCGTGCTCAATGACTAGGTGCAGAGGTGGCAGTCCTAGCAGAACTTCTAGAGCACTGGTAGGCGTCGTCCTCACGGCACCTCTCATTCGTGGTAAAGTCCAATTGGGAGAATTAATAAAAAAAAACTAAAAATAATTCTATAATTTATTATATTATTTAATATAATAAAAGAAATTATAGGAAGGAGTAATGTAATTTCTACATAAAAAATTTGAAGAATCACTGCAATTAAAAAACATTGTAATGAAAATGGTATTCGAGCTGAGGATTCTGGGTCAAATCCACATTCAAAGAGCCTTTTTTCTCGATCTATAATGTTTTTTCAGAAATTAAATTTACTAAAAGAATTAGAATAAATGTAATTAAAATAATAATTATTATTAGTATTGATAAAATTTTAATTATTATAGACAAGCCAGCCCTTTACTTCACCTTGTTCGTTTCTGGACTTGCTCTCAGTGGATCCGGTCCACCAAATGATGAACCCGTACGTTAGTGTCGGACGAATAATCGCCGTATATATCCAGTGTAGGGTCTTAGATGTCAGGCCACACATATTGCCGATGTATGCTGGATTTTTTGTGCGATATTCAATATATTCATTTGAGGTCAGTTTGGAGTCTATGATGACTCCAAGGTGTTTTGTCGACCCTTTGTACGGAAGCTGTTTTCGTGAGATAGGTATTCCTTGGTAGAGTTCCTATTTTGCTTTTCCTGATGAAATGTACCAAGTCCGCTTTCTATGCATTGACGCTCAACCCTCTGGTTCTATGGTTTCCATGGTGTTGACATCAAATCGATAATTTTTTCACAATACAATCCATTATAGATGGTAACATCTTCAATTTGCAACCTAGTCATCAAAATAATTCCCCTTTGTTACAATTTTTTATATCGTACCGAGTTCGTATACAACATACATATATGGTGAACTTTTCCTTATCATCGGCCACATTTCCTTATTCATAGGAAAGTGGTATCCTTATACAAGTTCCAAAAAAATCAGCACCAACTATTATGATCGATTTTTTTTTATTAGTATATTAACTACCCAATGCAACAATTGGAAAATATAGTACCAGATCGATCGAGAGATTTTCTGAGTAGTTATACCATACTTGAAACTCATTCAGGCTTCCGTCCACTACATAGTACTACAACAGCACTGTGAAAGTGAGTAATGGCATTTTCATGCTTCATAAAATCATTACATGTCTATTAGACTTCAGCAAGACATTGAACTCTCATTTATTGGAAACTCTATACTTAATTACACAAATTTGGCTTAGATCCAGGAGTCATCACTTTCTTGGGCAACTATTTATCACATAGGCATCGCTCTTGCATCAATGTAACAAATTATTTTTGGTAAGTACTCTCGTTTGGAAAACATTTTTCCTTACCTCATTCATCTATATGAGTCCTCAATTAGGACTGGAATATAAAATCAAATAACTACCTGAATACAAATGCAAATTTTCATTTTCTGATTTTTTCTCAATATCTATCAGATGTAGTTCAATGTCCAGCGTGGCTTAGGCCAAATATTTCCCTTTTCAATCGGAGGATTCTTTTGATTTCTCTGAGTAAATGATTTTTGAATAGGGAGGTACCTCGAGGTAGTAGTTTGAGGCCACATTTATTCTCAATATACACCATTTATGATCTATGATCCTAAAATATTGTTTGATTTTCGCGTGGGCATGCCTGCGGATGAGATGAACATGGATTCACAGGATATTGTCATTGATCATTCGGTTCTGAAAAATAATGAAAATAGTGATTTTTGGAAGGCAGAGGAAGGAGGTGAAGAATAATAATTCATTTCGCGTTGTTTTGAATGATCTACACCCTGGATTGTGCAAAAATCTAAACTGTGGATTCATACCAAACTACGCCCTTTTCACTAGGACCTTCTTAGATCTATTGCGGATCGATCCTCATTGAATTAAAGTTCTTCTCCAAGTCCCCTTCGCTTCTGACAAAGTCGATGATGACGCTTGGTGGTACCTTTTCCAGTTCTTTGGGCTCTACCTGTCTGTTATCCATACGGTAGGATCCTATTCAATCCAGGGTCTTGCATCTGCACAAGATGTGCTATGCTTTTTTTCCTCATCTTGGCAGAAGCGACACTCTGTCTCTCCGCAAGTCCATGATTTCGCATTTCACAATAGCCTGCTAGTTGAACTGTTGTAATCCTCAGGTTTTTTCTATTCAGTTCTAACAGGGCTACTTCTTTCCGAAGGGTTTGGTATGAATGTCTTCAAGTGAACTTGTCCCAGTGATTCATAATAGTACTCGAGTTGTTTTTTGCTTTTGCTCGGTCTAGTCTGGAAACACTTTGGTAATGATCTCTGATATACCGAAGAAGGGGTCTGGTCCTATGAACTCCTTCATGGAGCCTTCTTTGCCTGGAGGTCGGCTTTCTCATTTCCTTTCAAAACCTTTCGGTCCAGGGATCCATAGGAGAGTTATTCTGTTGTCCCTACCTACGCTTTTAGTGCTGATTTCAGGCAGTTCGACATGATTTTGATCGATTGATTTTCACTGCCTCTGTTCAAAATTTCTCGTGGGCAGAGTTCGATTGTATGGACTTTCCCCTGGAATATTTTGGCGTACTGTACACTTAGGTGAAATCCTGACTCCAACTCCGTTTTCCGTTTCCATGACGGCTGTATACCATTGTAGATTGGCCCTTGTGAGTTCTCGTTTTGTCCTCTCCCGTTCGGGAGGAGAATCTTTCAAAGTCTATCAAAGTTGTATAGAGGGATCATTGTGCCTGTCGGCATTGCTATAATTGGATGGGATTTCATCTCGTTCCCGATCTTGCGACGACCTTCCCCCCCTATTACTCGTTGAGCTCAACAGGTTTTTGTATACACTCACTCACACTTGCCTCTTCCTCTGAGCAAATGTACAACGGAGGCATGTTGACGAGAACTTCCATTGCTACTGCTGAGGTGGTGGACATTGTCCCTGATCAGACACGTGCCTTTTTGCACCACTAGACGACCGCTCCGTAGGTTACCACTGTGAGGTGGAGCCAGTACATTTGTTCGGATTATATTCCCTCATGTTTTCTCACAAATTCATCCAGAAGCCCATATGGCTTGCCTTGCTCTTTTGGATACTTTTGCAAGATGAGCATTACACGTGAATTCCTTATTACCCCTAGGTATTTGACTTCTTCCTTGAATGGAAGTTTTTCACCATAGAGGACCGGGTTTCTCCATAGAGGACCGGGTGAATATAGCTTCCTCCTTCTGATGAATGGTACTATCACTGTCTTGCAGGGGTTGATATACTACATACTGGGACAAAAATTACTTTTTGGGGAATGGAAATTACTTTTCATCAAAATATTGTGAAAAAAGCGGTAAAATCAAGATTACGTGATTCACGTATGCCCACTATGAAGATATTGCTGTGTATTTTATATTCGATCGCCCCTCTCAATATGGGTGAGGAATGAACGTTTCGTGTATTGTAATAGAAAACATGATCACATCTCTGTCTGATTCAGTGGTAGATACGTTTCAAAAAATACTTTTCTAAAATTTCAATCTAAAGCGGTAAAAACTACCCCCTGATAATTTGAATAATTTTTATCTTTGAAATGTTTAATTTCTCAATATACCTAATGAGTTTTCGCAGAGTTTCACCTGGGAGAAGTTGTGTATCAATACATGAAGTATACATACTCTCATTTAATTTTTTGATATATCTTCGTCAGATTCATCAGTATTGGAGAAACTGAGGTAATTTGGATGTGGGGAGTTGAGATATCAAGGCATTAGGCCCAACAGGTTGAGGAAATATATGAGGAAAAAAGCACTGGCGCCATATTTTTCAAAATTGTATTTTGTAAATTTCTTGTATGGAATAAGAAAATCATATGAACAGTATGAACTCCTTGAAATCCACACGGGCAAAGCCGCGGGCCTCAAAATGAAAACAAGTAATATGATAATTTGATCAAGTGGAAGTGGAGGCTTCTAGATTTGACAAAATATTTGTTTAAAAATATTTTTCAATTACTTCTCAAGATCCCCTCTTCTGGAGGAATCAAAAAGTATACTCGAATGTCTAATTGTTCCAGTAACAATCTTACAAAACAAAAAAAACTAATACTTTATTGCATTATAACAAGAAATGAATTGATTATTACAACTTCAAATTTATCAAACCAAAACGAATTTATGATGCATACTTCCTAATTTCAGTACATTTTGAGATGATCACGATATCATAAAGAAATGCGTGACAAAAAGACCGCAACACAAAGTGGAAGAATGAATAAGTTGAGAATATTTTCAATAGAAGTAGTTTTGGAAAGTATGGCAATTTGTTGACCAAGAATACTGACACTCAAAGTATTCTAGACTACGGATGTCAATGAATATGATGAAATAGCCACCAGAAATATATGTTTTTTCCATCAATTTCCATTCATCCCATATTTGTATGGAATTGAGCAGGAGAAAACTCACCTCCACCAGTCAATGATTTATATTTTGGGTTCTGAAGACATATTATAGATATTCCATCAGAAGTTTATGATTTTGCTTTGTTGTGCATATTTTTTCCATTCTTTGAGTGTCGCCACGGAAAATTAAAATCCACCATTTATCATTCTTAGTGTTGAAACTTATTAGTTTTTGATATTTAACACTACAAATAGAAGTATTTTTGCTGCAGTTTCTGACGTTTTGAAATCATTTGTTCCAACAGAAATGAAATTGTCAATTATAATCTCGCTAGAGCATGAATGATTGCCGGAAATTTTTTGAGTACATGAATTTTTTGAAAAGTATCACGAGTCGCGAAGCGACAAGGGATAATTCTCTTTAAAAATTAATGTACTTACGAGACAAATTTCCCGCAATTAATTCAAGCACGTGGGGGATTCGGTAAGAAAATTTTATACCGGAATTATATTTGAATAGAAAACATTAAGTAAATAGTTATTTTGATGTTATTCACAAAGTTTTGGGGGAGATTTTTTTCTGATTTTTCCCGTTTCCTAGTAAAATACAATATATAATATCAGATAAACTATTATGTAAAATTAATTGATTTCATACAATTTTCCTACTAGGTTTCAGGGAACTGTTGATATTGACTAACAATGAAAGTGGATTCGTTCGTATTGCGGGAGATATTTTATTATTTTCCCCGTGCCCAAGTAAAATAAAATATATAATATCAGATACATTTTTATATAAAATTGATTGTTTTCATACAATTTTCTCGCTGGGTTTCAGGGAAATGTCAATTTTGATTGAAAATGAAAGTGGATGTTCGTATTGCGGGATATTTTTTTGATTTTACCCATGCCCTAGTAAAATAAAATTTATAATATCAGATACATTATTATATAAAAATAATCGATTTCATATGAGTTTCTTACTAGGTTTCAGGAAAATGTCAATATTGACTACAAACAAAGGTGATATACAGCAAAAAATATATAACTATACCTATACATATATACTTAAATATTTTTCATATTCTTTTAGGTTTAATTCTAGGAAAAATTAATTGTAGAGGTAATAATTTGTTTTTCAAATAATTCAGGAAATCGGGATATTTTATTTTTATTCTAAATAGAATGTTGTTGGCGTATGTTGCCGGTTGAAAAAATATTTTGTAAAGTTAGCCATGGATTTGACATTCACTACTCCTGTCAATCAATATTTTATTTATGGCATCATAACTTCCTCATAACATTGTATACAATCATAAGTTAGTAAAAAAGTGATAATAAAATGAACTTTCAATCGGATGGATTGTGTTCCTTTTGCAAAGAATCATAGCACATTAAAATGTACCATAAACATGTAAAATATCAACATACCTAGTGGAAGAATCTGGATTGAATCCTGAGCAAAAAATCTTATTTAAAGAGATTGGAAACATTCTGCGTGATATTGTGCCTTCTTTCGGACACAAATCTAATACTCAAAGAAATAAACTGGTGTCTCAGTATTATTTTTATTTTATGAAACACAGGCATATTGTTGAAAAAAACAACGGTTCTGTGTTTTATTCACCACTTAGGAAAGAGGAGGTAGAAGTGGAATTTTTGAAGAATTTAAAATCAATTAATCATTGATTTGTTGAAAATATAAACAGGATGTTCATGAAATCAGATGTGGAATCATCTGCGACTGAAAGATAACTTCATTTTAATCCTGGATTTTTCAATTCACAGAAAAATCTTTCTATCAATATTCAATTGAGAATGTTTCCCTTTTCAATAATTAATCATATTATAGAATGTACACCTCAATAAATTGTTGTAATATTTCCAACTTATAGAGTAAGTAAATAAAAAATATTGTCAATATTATTTCAATATTTTTTTTGTCTAATTATATGATAGCTGTCATGTGCCGGGAAATTTTTACTTATTAATTTCACGTCTACGTGCTAATGTGGATGAAAAATTTTTAGAAAATTTGCTGGTTACCATAGTAACAATGTCGAAATAAAGCATCTGATCGGTTGAAAATGACTGGTATAAAATTTTCATTGGAATTCTAGGAATCCGTACATGATAGAGTTGAGTTAACAGGATATTTAAAAATTGAAGAAATTTATTTCAAAGGAAATAATATTGCATAACGTATAGCTCTCTAAATTCATGTGTGCATGCTAGTGGATCATAATTCAGCTTTTGGTTGTATATATCCACTCATTTCATTACTGCAGTTATTTCCATTTACATGAAGAAAATCATATTATTGTTGATTGAGTTATGGATGGTCACAGTATGCAGATTTTTCTGTGGTAAGACGAGCGGTATTCGAACCGATATTGAAAAAACATGAAAAACTATCAATTCATTATTCATGCTTCAGATTTACTCAATTAAGATTATTAATAAATGACTTTGCCTCACGCGAATATTGCCATTTTATGTAAATATAAGTTTTTGTGAATTTCAGCTGTGTACGTTTAATTGAAATGAAACACAGCTTTTTGCGAAATAACTACTCCGTGATGAAGGGAATATAGACATTTGAATCAGAAACGAGTGGCAAGTTGAGTCAACTTCATTTGAATTAAATTCAAATTGACCCACTGAGCATATTGATGTTTCTTATCATGATCACACGTTTTTCATGTACGATCTAATTCCAACGCAATAGCATAGGAAAAATTTGAACTCAGATAAATGAATATCTTTCGACATCAACATCTCTCTGTGATTCTTTGAATTGAACTTATTATGTTTGATTTCCTCTCCACCAACAGTATCCGAATACTTGTATGCTATTCAGATGTAGATACTACTAATTAAGGTTAACTCAGAAAATATTTAAAGTCTTTGTGATAAATTAGGTAAGTATTCGATTTTTTCAAATAAACCTCAAATAACACTTTCGGATACAGAAATTCCAAAAGATTACACTCCTAGATGTACAGCTTTATTTTTCGTCCTCTTTTTAAGAAATTCATCGACGAACCAACTGAAAATGATTCAAACAAGACAAACAACGGGTGAAATATTTCATGAAATTTCACTTATTAAAATCACTGTGATATGTTTCGTTCTTCCCAAGAAAAAAATTGAACTTTACAAACTGACCACAATCAGTTTGATCTAACCTCAAACTCTCCTGAACTGACGAGACTGCATTCGTCCACTCTGTGTAAGCCTGATGACCAGGCGAGACTGATTCAAAATAAACACAATAATGTCTTTCAGAAAGGAACATTTGCAATTTAGTATTCATTTATATGAATTATTGAGCAGATATCAATCAACATTCTGGGGAGTATTAGCTAGGAAAATAGTTGTTTTCTGCTCTTCATCTACCAACCTTCAGTTTACTTTATATTGAACTGTCATTCAGAAGACTTTGGGGATTTTTACTCTTGGTGGAATATTTCTCTCCATTTTGCGAAAACAGTGGCTTTCCTCTGTATTTCATGTGGTAGTTGGCCAAGTAGTCACTCCTATTTCAACTCCATTCAAAATAGGTTGTTATTGAGTTTTCGGGGTGTTTCTTTCTGTCACCAGGTGCCGTTTCGCAGGTGATTTTAAAATTCACCTCGTTACTTGTACCTAATGTTGACTAAAGCATGGCTGTATTGATGTTTAATTCAGTCTTGCTCCAGCCTGGGATCTCCGGATCTTTGGTAGGGACTGCCCTATACTGATGAGGGCCAATTGCCCGGAACCAGTCTATAGATGTCAGGCGAGACTGATTTAAACTAAACACAATCATGTCTTTCAGAAAGAAACATTTGCAATTTAGTATTCATTTGTATGAATCATTGCATAACTATGCAATGATTCATATATTGTCGAACAGATATCATCCAACATTCTGCGTGGAAAGTAGCCAGGAACGTAGTTGTTTTCCGCTCTTCATCTATCAATTTTCAGTTTGATTTATATTAAACTGTCATGGAAAATAATTTTACTCTTGGTTGTATATTCCTGCGAAAACAGTGGCTTTCCTCTGTTTGACAAAGTTTATTTTGCTTCATTGGTATCATCATTTCTGTTGATGTTCTTGATGATGATACTTATTCAACGAATTTACAATAGCACCATAAAAGATAACGAACATTATTCTATGTCTCCTTTTTTTACTTTAACGTTCAATGCCATATCTGATCAAATGTATCCACTGCATTTATATATTTATTATAATCTCCAAGAACAGCAGGGATGAGCACTGTGAATTCCTGTATAACACAAAATAACACAACCCTTGCAAGTGAATTCAGACCTGTAAACACATTACCACCTATAGAAAAAATTTTGGAAACTGTAGTTTATACTCAATTACTGGATCACATTGAGCATAATGATATTTTGATTAATAATCAATCCGGTTTTCGTAAACAGCATTCTTGTGAGACAGCATTGCAGCTCTCTATAACTAAGTTTAAAAGGGACATAGATGATGGTAAATATGTTGTAGCAGTTTTCTTGGATCTCAAAAGAGCTTTTGAGACCATTGACCGAAATATACTGTTAAACAAATTGTTTCAATACGGAATTAGGGGCAAAGTACTAAAATGGTTTGAAAGTTACTTGCATGGTAGAAAGCAGAGAGTCAGAGTTAGGGATGCAACTTCAAGATAAATTTGCAACAACCTTGGGGTACCTCAGGGAAGTGTTCTAGGACCACTCCTCTTCATACTATATCTGAATGATATTGACCCTTTTGTGAATTGTGAGTTCATAAATTTATTTGCTGATGACACACTATTAGCTTGTAGTGATTCATGTCTCAACACTGCTTCACAAAAGATGAATAATGTTTTAATAAGTGTAAGTGAATATTTGATGATTAATAAGCTGAAACTCAATGTCGCAAAAAGCAAGGCGATAATCGTGATAACTAAATACAAATATAAGCAGATAAATGTTAATGACATTGATATAAGGATTGATAACGAGCAAATTGAAATCGCAAAAACTGTCAAGTATTTGGGCTTCCAACTGGATAATTTACTTACTTTCGATGCATACTTTATATATATATTACTAAAAAAATTTCGAAGAAACTATACTTTTTTTCAAGAATTGCGAAACATTTATCTATGGATACAAGAATCACTGTGTACCGGTCAATTTTGCTACCTCATTTTGACTACTGTGCAACTTTACTATATCAATTCAATCTAAATAAAATGACACAGCTTCAACAACTACAGAATAGAAGCATGAGGATTATTTTGAGCTGCAATCGCTATACCCCCATTTCAATAATGTTGAATACATTACATTGGCTACCAGTCTCTAAACGACTTTACTTCCTAACAATGATATTTATTTATAAAATAATACATAATGAAGCACCTTCTTACTTTCGTGATTATGTTGATTTCAAATACGAGATTCACAATCATTTCACCCGTAATTTGAACAACATTAATGTGACTAGAGTAAAATTATCAAATACGAGAAATTCATTGTTTTATAAAGGTATGGTAGAGTACAATAACTTACCACATAATGTTAAATCTAGTGGATCTTGTGAAAACTTCAGACACAAATTGTTGATACATATAAGGGAACTAAATTAGAACTATTTTTTATTTGCAATGTTACTCTTATTATCCAGTTTACTGTTCAATCTTATAGGATTAATAATTAAATTGTTATACTTTTCTTTTTTACACTGTATGGTATTATAATGTTTTTTGTATGGTATTATAACTGTTTTTATATTTAATTTTTTTTTTCTTTGTTATTTATATATATACATATATTAGAGTTTTTGTATATTAGGGAAACCTACTTAATAAATATTTCTTCTTCTTCTTCTTCTTCTATAACTGCAAAACTATTCAAAATCACCACTTTTCACGGTCATATCTGGTGCGAAATTTGGTACATGTTTTTTATTAGTGTTGACAGTAGCACATGAATATATTTGATTATCTAGTGTGTCTTTCATCACAATCACACTCGAAAAATAATTGTCTAGTCTATGAGATTCATCTCAATCATTGAAGATATTTTTTCTCAAAATTATTACCCTCCCATTCCAATAAAAATTTTGGCTATACTGTTAGAGTTTGAGTTTGTGACTCATCAAAACAATGAAATATCCCTACAACATAAAAAGTCTCATATCTTCAAATTCATATAATTTCCCCGATTCCAGACTCTTCACATATTAATTCAAATTTTTATCTAGATATCATTCGCTGCGACCAGTTCAAAATACCCGAATTTCATGTATCTTATCATCTTCCCCTCATTCGATGATATACTCACCAATCTGACTCACTACGTAGGCGACACGGCCACCCTTTTAGCCCTTTTCTGGGTGATGGGCCCCTTGAAGGCGACCATTCGAGAATCCACTGGCCAACTCTCTTCATCGATCTACATATACAGTTGTTGGAGGTATTGCAAGACCTGGGATTCATAGGAAATGCACTTGAATTGATGAAAACTTGATTTTTATATAGAAAACAATGTGTGAAAATTGATGAAACATTGAGCAAACAATTGAAAATAAGATGCGGAATTCCACAAATAAACGTACTGGGTCCAATCCTATTTATAATTTATATTAACTCTATAATTAGCTTCAATAGTTCTGGTACGGCTTTCTGTTCCGCATATGATACGGTCGTTATATACGGGGATGATACTTTGGACGGGCTGAAAGAAAAAGCAGAAAGAGGTATGGGAAATCTAATGAAGTGTTTCGGAAAAAAACACTTTTGATAAATTATGAAAAAAACCTGTTTTGTTCCCTTTTCTCGTTACGTCAGTGGCCTCCCTGACTATGACACTTTACAAATTGATGTGCGTTCTTATGAAAGTTTTATGATACAAAACGTGAAATATCTTTGCATAATACTTGATAGTCATTTTAGGTGGGATAAACATCTAATACAAGTCTGCAAAACTCTTCGCTCGCTCCTGTATGAGTTCAGGTACTTTCAGCTTAGACTGGACTTCATGCAATGGTGGAAACACGCCTCACCTCATCCAATCTTATATTTACAGAAACGGAAGTACTAGATTTATGTCAGTATTATTATTTTAAAATTGTGATGAAACAATTCAAAAATAGATTTAATCTACCACTCATCAACCATAAATAACAAACCCGTCTGAAAACGAATAACGCTCGGAAAATGGCATCATCCAGAAAGAGAATAGGGCGGATAAATCATATTTTTTCAGCTAGTTGATTTCATTACTTTCTCCCATCAAAAATCAAAGAAGCTTCAAACATATATTTCTACAAAAAATAGACCAAAAATTATATTCTTTCTTTAGAACGTATGGTTATCCAATCACTGTTTAATTATTGAAATATTTTATCTTCTAGACTGTTCATTATTATTTCTTGTTTTCTTTTTTGTCATATTTATGATTCAATGATTCTAAGTAGCATTTTAGCCTCGTTTCAGCATATTTCATACAATTTTATTCATATTATATTATTTTAGCATAATTAAATCAATTTTATTTATATTATATTATTCTAGTGAATTCAGCACTATATTATTGTATATCGTGAATTTTCTCTCATAATAAAAATCAATTGAACTTGATTTCAAAATGTATTGTACTAACAACTATCAATATTTTAGAATAACTAACTCTGCCTTAGTGGATACCTGTTTATTCGAAAATATCTCAACAGATCATACTATCCTGCCACAATCCAGAAATGTTCACTTGAAATTGTTTAAATTGTATGTTTGTCTGAAATTTTTTGCATAAACTTATTATTATTATCTCGCTTGCTGTCTCTCTGAGAACTCCCAGTCGCTTACCTAATTCCAATCCCCCTGTCCCTCGAAAAACCGCGGTTTTTCTGCTACGAGAACTGCTAAATTAGCAGAATCATCCGGCCACGTTATTGAAATGTGGTCGTTTCAACGAGACGCTCTAGTCACTACTTTAACTCCCTTTCTGTTGAGTCAATAAACTTAATTTTTTCTGCTACGACTTCGTTAAACATTTCATAAATAATTAAATTGTTTCCCAGGAGTTATTTCGACATAAAAATTCCATTCAATGATCAAATTTTCCTCGGACTGAACTAGAAATAAACAACATTCCTAACACCTACAGGGTGTAATAATTCTGCGGCGAAGTATGTGAATATTTTTGCAGCTTGTTTTGTGCTGAGTATTGTTGGATGGTATGACAAAAGGTCTATATTTTCTATATTTTGTATCCATGAGATTAACTAAGATTCTCTTTTCGTAATATTATACATGAGTTGATAATTTAGGCACCAATTTTTGTAGTCCACAAGCTCCCGATACTCTGAAGATGAGGATAATCCATAGTAACAATTTACATCCAAGATAAAAATTTTGGTAAATCCAATTTATGAATTGTTTTCTTCCCTTGAAGGTTGAGAGAAAATATTCCAAATTTTTTCAACTCAATATGAGAGAATTTTTTCCTTCTAACCCTCTTTTTTTCTTTCCACACTAGCCTTCAATTCAAATTGATTCTAGTCCCAACATGAGTCCACATACTGAGACGCATACCCAATGTTGAAGCCGCCGCATTGATTATTATATTGCTGTTTTACACCTGAATACCCAATGTATCCGTAATAAAATTCTACAAGTAGACAATTTTGTAAATAGTTTTGACAATGTAAGCGTGCTGTGTTTCACTGAGCACTGGTTGTCTGCGAGCGAATCCTCCTGTTATAATATTACTAATTTCAAATTAGCCTCTAGCTTCTGCAGACCAAACCATATTCACGGGGGCACATGTATATATTTGAATAACCAATACAATGCCGAAGAAATCAGTAACATAAAACAATTATCAGAGGAGTTTCATTGTGAACTTGCTGCAATATATATAAAAAATATAAACCTATTAGTAATGAGTGTTTACCGATCACCCTGTGGTAATTCAGATTTTGCCAGGTTTCTATTTATAATGACTAAAGCACTATCTTATATGGACAAATATTATAGCAAAGCAAATGTTGTGATATGCGGAGATTATAACGTAAACTTTCTGAAACCAGACAGTAAATCCAATATGGTTCTTGATCTATTCAAGCAATTTAATATGCACCAAAAAGTTCATACAGCTACTAGAAAAACGGAAAAATCCAAAACCAGCCCAGATAATATATTTTCAAACATTGAGCACTCATATGCAGAAGTCCTCAGTGCACCACTATCGGACCATGACACTCAATTATTGAAATATGTAATACAAAGTTCAAAGAAAGATCAACTGCCTCTCAATAATAAATTAAACTTTTCGAATAATAATCAACATAAGTTCAAATCTTTCCTAAAGAGGAATCATGGAGTGACATGTACAATCAAATATCTTCCGAAAAAAAAGCACTTTCATTCCATGAGACATTCATGAACCACTTTGGACACTGTTTTCCTACAATTAAAACGAAACCTTTGAAAAAGACAAACCAGATCAGCTACTGGAGAACACCTGAAATTGAAATACTCAAACAAAATGTTCAATTCACATACGAACTGCTTAAAAAAAATCCAAGTGACAATAAAGTGCAATACGACTTGATAAAAAAAAATATAACCAAGCTTTGACAGAAGTAAAAATAAACATATTACTCAACTCAAATTTCACTTTCCGACAACAAAATTAAAACAGTTTGGGAAATCATAAATATTGAAAGAGGTAATTCCAACCCAAGAGCTCAACCTGAAATTGACGTAGATATCTTTAACGAATACCTTACCAACCATGCAGATAACATCGTTAAGGATATTCCCGCACACGGAAATCTTCCAATTCATCATAATATCGATAAATCCCTAAATTCAAATTCTTTTTTTATGCGATCCTTCGGCGAAGAGGAAATTCGTTCAATTGTTAACAGTCTGAAGACCAAAACAACCCAAGACACATATGGCATCAGTACCAAATTGTTGAAAGAGTGTTTATCATATATTATCAAACCTTTGACTCACGTTGTCAATACGTGTCTCTCTGACGGAATATTTCCTTCCGTGTTCAAGCCGGCCAAAGTTCTTGCCATTCACAAAAAAGATGATGAGGAAATGCCAGAAAACTATAGACAAATACACATCCTACCTACAATATCTAAAGTAATAAAAAAAGCAATCCTCATACAGTTCAGTAATTATATGGAGAAACTAAATTTATTTGATGGACATCAATATGGATTTAGAAGTGGGAAAAGCACAATAGATGCTGTTAATAGGTTAGCTAATAACATTCTTGACGCTTTTGAAAACAAAAAAATTTGTTTAACCATCTTCACTGATCTATCAAAGGCTTTTGATTGTGTATGTCACAAAAAACTCCTGGAGAAGTTAGAATGGTATGGATTACGAGGTGTATCTAGGAACATTATTGAATCATACCTCGAAAATAGAACACAGAGGGTTTATAATAATAACAACATAAGCCATGAACGCCCAATCAAGAGAGGGGTACCACAAGGATCCATACTGGGCCCTTTCCTGTTTTTAATTTATGCAAATGATCTACCCTCACATATGTCAATCAAACGTAACTTAATGACGATCTTATATGCCGACGACACGTCCTTCTCTCTTCAAGTTGAACAAAGTGCAGATATTGATGAAATTTCAGCACATACTACTGCTCATGCCAAAGCGTGGTTCAATGAAGTAAGTTACATAATTAATGAACTATTTTTGAATGAGGCTAAAACAGAGATATGTTTATTTTCAAACCACCATACTTGTTCCAACACGAAATCAGTTAAATTTCTAGGAATACATCTTGATCCACCCCTTTCTTGGAACACACATATTAGTCACGTGTGTGGAAGGCTGGCAAGATCTGTGTACGCCATTCGGCGCATAGCATTAATTGTTAGCCAAGAAGCAGCCCTAACATCATACTATGCGATGTTCCACTCGGTAATGAGCTATGGATTACTGAGTTGGGGAAAGGCAAGTTTCACAAATTTACAGAGAGTTTTCTTATTACAAAAAGCTGCTGTACGTAGCATTGCAAGAGTTAAATATGATGAACACTGCAAACCACTCTTTCAAAAATTCGGCATTATGACACTGTTTGCTCAAATCATCTATGGAAATTTGATACACGTTAAAAAAAATATACTTACTTTTACGACACACCTTCCATACCCGCAACAGACATAACATCGTGCCTAGTAGGAAGAGATTGGAAAAAAGTAAATCTATAGGTATTCCCCTTTTCAATTTGTTCTCTCGTGAAACAAGGGAACTACCACTAGAATCTTCCAAAAATAAAATTAGGAAACATCTTATCAACAAGATAAACGAGTTCAGTTAATCACTAAGTGATTCGCTCGCTGACAACTAGTGCTATTTTACCTCATATTCGTTGTTGTGTTCTATATACATATGTATGTTTTATATATATTATATCTATAATAATTGGAATTTACATTATTTAATTTCTTTTGTTTTATGACGTTTTCTTTGTTACATGGCAATGTGTAATATACTATTATACTTGTATATGTTAAACAAAGAAATAAAATTATCTATCTATCTATCTATCTATTATCATTTTTTACCCGTTAATATATACTAATGGGGTTCAGAGGAGCCGAAAGAAGTAAGTTACATAATTAATGATATCTGTTGAATTCCTACAGATGAACTTACAACACGGGAAAGCTGCTACTGCCCTGCTATGCCGGAGGAACCTTAAGTGGAAACTGAACATCCTACTAATTCAGGTGCCTCAGGTATACCTGAACAAGATAAGAGGAATGGGTATGAGCAGAGAAACAGTTTGCTACTGCGCCTCCGTCGTTTTCCACCCCGCATGAATATACAGTGCTTCTCAAAAGTCCCTTCCCCCCTCTTATTTTTGGAACGATTATACATAAACAAGTGAAATTTGGAAACTGAATATTAAAGGTTGTTAACTTTTCTACTACTGATGATATATGACGAAATCGTCAAAGATGACGTCACAAGGCCATTGTGACCAATAATTTTAAATGGAACCCTACGGCAAGCGACCCCTCTTTTGAAAGGTATCGAAAAAACCTATTCAATGATACTAATTTTGTTTGTGTTTATGGCAGTTTTAATGGCTCATTAGGAAACATTAAAATTTAAATTCCATTCAGTATGATATTAATTACAGATTTAAGAATCAGTATCAACTTGGAGAAATTGCTCGAAGTGACCTCCATCTACTTCCTGACAGTGGAATATCCTATTTTTGAACTCTTCTCGTACTTTTGCAAATGTGTCTGCGGAAACAGCCTCACATTCTGCAACAATACGTTGTTTTAAAACGTCGATATTGTCAGGTTCAGTAGCGTAAATCTTCGATTTAAGGTACTCCCACAGAAAAAATACAAAGGTGTGAGGTCCGGTGATCGAGCTGGCCCTTCCGTTGTACCTCGTCGTCCAATCCATCTACCACGATACTCCTCATCCAAATACCGTCTTACTGCACCGTAATAGTGTGGAGGAGCACCATCCTGTTGGAATGTTATTTCCGAATTGCCGAATTCATCTGCATTTTCTTCCAAAATTTCAAGGATTAACGGTTCTATTGCGTTTTGCAGCAGCTCCAGATAAACCTCACCAGTTGAATTAGTAATAATAATAATAATAATAAATCTTCATTTACCAAGAACACTTAAAGTAGGTTTCGTCAAATACAGTTGATACAAACTGACACGTTCATGTATAAATGAGTATGTTTGCTTTTTCATATAATACTGCATATATACTTGTTAAGTTAGAGAGTAGATTAAAGCTATGGATATACACTTGGATCGAATAAGTGGTGTGAAGTATCTTGATTAACTGCCAATAATTTGTTATTTGTTATCTAATCCTAGGTTGGAAATGACAGTACCCCTAGTAGCTAATTTATTGCATGAATTCTGCAAGATTATAAAAACATTTTTCTACCAAGTATTCTTTCAATGCTTTTCTGAATGCTTGATATGATTTTAAACTCTTTATATTTTCCGGGAGTTTATTAAAAACTTCGGGACCTGCATAGTTTGGTGATTTTTTAAATTTACTGAGGTTGCATTTAGTGAGATGTAGCTTTTCAGCATTTCTAGTTTTATAATTATGCACGTTGCTGTTCTTAAGGAAGTTATTTTCATTTGTGTACATATAACATGATATTTTGAATAGGTAGATGCTTGTTAGGGACAGTATTTTGTTTTTTTTCAGACTGTTCTGCATGAATCTCTGTAGCCCATGTTGAAAATTATTCTTATTATTCCTTTTTGCATAGTGAAGACTCTAAAAACATCCGTTGATTGGCCCCAAACGACTATGTTGTAACTCATTACCGAGTATGCTAAGGAGTAGTAAGCTGTTATTAGATTTTTCATATCTATTTCCTTCTTCAGGTTCAAGATCGCGAAGGTTGCTTTTGCAAGTTTGGAACATATATTGTCTATTTCCAGTGTGAAGTGTAGTTTGCTGTCTATGACAGTTCCTAGAAATTTTGTGCTGCCTTTGAATTCTATACTGTTTATTGTGGGGGTTATGTCGCTGTTCATATTGGAAAAATAAACACACACCGATTTTGATTTATTTACCATTAGTGAATTTTGTTGACACCAGGATTCAAACTGTTTTGTGATTTTTTCCATTTTTAGATCTAATTCTCTTATGGTTGATGCCTCGATTATCACAGAAGTGTCATCAGCGTACATAAAAATCTGCCCTTCTGTAATATAATCTGGAAGGTCGTTCACAAAAATTAAGAATAGAAGTGGCCTCAATACAGAGCCTTGAGGCACACCAATATCGACACATTTTTCGGTTGACAATACCTCTTTTATAGACACACTAATTTTTCTGTTGGATATATATGATTCTATCCACTTCAGTAGGTTCCCCCTGATCCCTAGTGTTGATAGTTTGTTAAGAAGATACTGATGATTTACGCAGTCAGAGGCTGCAGTTAGGTCAAAGAAAACACCAGCTACTTTCCTTCCCGTATCTAGATGTTTATAGATAGTCTTAGTAAATTCTATGGTGGCTAGTTCAGTTGATTTTGCTGTTCGATATCCAAATTGAGAAGGGGATAGAATATTGTATTTTTCAAGAAAATTGTATAACCTTTATGCAATACCTTCTTCAGTTAGTTTGGAAAGATGACTGAGTAGTACTATGGGTCTATAGTTTTCGGCTGTTTGTGGATTAATTTTTTTATATACTGGGATCACTTTACCGAGCTTTAGATCATCCGGAAACTGTGCTAACTCTATAGATTTGTTCAAAAGAAAGGCTATGGATTCTGATAGTGCCTTTTTGCAAAACTTCAGTAGTTTGATAGAGATTTCGTCCATGCCCATTGAGTTTTTGTTTTTCAAATTGTTTATTATTTGGATTACCTCTGTGCTTGTAAAAGGTTCCAGAAAAATGGTATGTTTAATGTTTTGTTTTGGTATTGTGCATGCCAGAGATTTGTTATTTCCGAAGTATGTATCTAGTTTTTCATGCACAGATGTTGTGAAATAATTCACAAATAAATTACTGATTTCGGTAACATCACTTATTATATTATTGTTATGCATCAGATTGATATTATGTTTTGATGTTTTTTTCCCTAGCCTGTCATTTACTATTCTCCACAGTTCTTTGCTTTTGTTCGATGCAGTATCTATTCTGTTAATGTTATCTACCTTTATTATTTGAAATAAGGAGCCCAACGATGTGGTTTCCCAGGATACCTGCCCAAAGATTCACCTTCTGGGGAAATTGGGTATGTGTTTCACGAAACAGGTGAGGATTTGCGTCACTCCAATACCTCACATTCTGTGTATTTACATTTCCATTTAGATAGAAAGTACTTTCGTCACTAAAACAAATTGTTTTGACATAGTCTGGCTGTTGGTTAATTTTAGTTTCCATATTTTCACGAAATTTTTGTCTTCGGTCTGGGTCGTCGTCTGAGAGTTGATGAACCATTTTTAATTTGTATTTATGATATTTGTTTTTTTTTCAACACCCTGTGTACTGTACTTCGACTGACTCCATAGGTAGATGCAACGTGAGTTGTTGAAGAAGTAGGATTAACTATTACTTCTGCCAGTATATCAATTTTTTTCTCATCAGAAATTTGTGGTCTGCCAGATTGTTTCGCATCATCAATACTACCCGTTGTTTCAAACTTACGAAGAAGATCCTTTAAATAAGTCATTGAAAATGCGTTCTGCTGCATGAATATTTTGTCTAGTTTCACCAAGAATTAGGATCGCTGCTACTTTATCACCTAAAGCACGTACCATTTCGCTTCTTGAAGCACTTGAACGTTGCCTCACAACAGTTCAACAAATTATTGAAATGTACAAAAATATTAGGAGTACCAAAAGCTGCTAAAGCAGTTAAACGATCGATCAACAATACACAAATTATTAAATGTACAAAAACATGGACAATTACAAAAATGTCGAATTAGGGAGACTAATAAAAACGTCAGCTTCTTTGACAACTAGAGGCGGAGCTTGAATTTTGAATTTTAGTATTAACTGATTTAATTCATCACATCTTTGCGTTTTTTAAAAGCGAGTTGCCAAAACTGCCATTAACACAAACAAAATTAGTATCATTGAATAGGTGTTTTCGATACCTTTCAAAAGAGGTGTCGCTTGCCGTAGGGTTCCATTCAAAATTATTGGTCACAATGGCCTTGTGACGTCATCTTTGACGATTTCGTCATCTATCATCACTAGTAGAGAAGTTTACAACCTTTAATATTCAGTTTACAAATTTCACTTGTTTATGTATAATCGTTCCAAAAATAAGAGGGGGGGAGAGGACTTTTGAGAAGCACTGTATGTATACATATACGTCTATGGGGGTCCTTATACAACTGCGTATATTATTGTTTTTTATGGACTTGCACAACCCGTAATTAACTTATTTGCACGTCTATAAAAACTTCCATTCATAAGATGAATATAAATTGTTCACTCATATTCATTCTTTAAAAAAGTCAAATTAATCATTTCCGATCTTTTGGAAAAAATATCACAGTAACGAAGAGTCACCAATTGTTTTTCTTATATCCCCGAGTGTTTTTCTTATATCTTCAAGCACCAGTAGAAAACATCATAGTTGAATTATTTCATATAAATTGTCATGCAACACAATCTCACCGTTCCATTTCATGTCAACATATGAATAATGCGATCTTATAAGAAAACTTCAAACAAGTCTTCATGTTTGTTTGTTTATTTGACTCTTTCACCTCGCCAATCCACCTACAATCAACCGGCGAACAGCTTTCTAACATTCCATTCATCATTAAAAAGGGACCGCTGTAGCTCAGTTATATGCTCTCGGTGTATGTATGCATTTTGCATAATTTCGTTATGAAGAAAGTTCAGGCGAAAATGAGAGCTACTTGCAGGAAGTCGTTGCGAATGGTGATGGGGTATAAAATGGTCGTAAATAATCAAGAAATAAGATAGAAAAGGTTTTGTTAATGTTAAGTTATTGGAACTTTCTTCATGTTGCAGTAAAAATCGTGGATCAAAGCAGCCAGTCGAAAACGAAGATTTCTCCATTTATATAATAATAATAATATTTATTGAAAAAAATAATGAAACATTTTTTCGAATTGTGAATACACAAATATTTCTGGAATAAAATGTGGTACCTACAAAAATCAGATAACTGATTTGTGGGTAGGTATTCATTCTATACCTCCTAATTTGAAAAAAAGATATCATGATCATTTTTCGAATAACTAATCCATCACTATTCTACTATCATACTAATATGACAAATAATAATATAATTTTTTGAAAAAGAAATAAAAAAAATAGAAGCAAATAAAATAATTTCTTTATACATATAATATACCATAAATTAGTAGAGGGTTTTTCACCCAATGGTTAACTTCTTTTTTGAAGTGGTGATAGAAGTCCACTATTTTGAGTTCAATAGGTAAAGCACAATAAAGTCTAAGGCCAATGAATTGGAAAGATCTTACTGTTATTTTTTTGCACACGCACATATATATTTTTCACTATTGTAGTGTGTACCCTGTGAAATCTTTGGGAGCTCGTGTTTTGTTTTATATTGAATCAAGAGCACCCTATATGCATATAATTGTCGGAGATCTAAAACCAGATATTTCGTATAACCGATCACTCATGTAGGTTTTACGTTTATCATATATGATTTTTTAACATAATTTTTGAACAATCTCAAACGGCCTCAGATGAGATCCATCCCTCCCTTACGAGCAATACCATACTGTTTGAGTGATTCCAGATTGCACTGAAGCGGTGTGTACTATTGTCATCTGTGACATATTTATTATTTGTTTAAATTTTTTATCTTTTTCATTTCATTTTCGTATTTATCACTTCACCCCTAGAGTTGGCATTATAGTACCTTCCGCAAATGAAATGATGTGACACAATTCAATATTCAATTTATATATAAGAAAAATTGAACTGGCCCAAAAACTGTTCCTTGCGGAACACCATATTCTGTTTTTCTTAGATTGCTAATCGTTTCTCCTACTCGGACATATTGAGTACTTTGATTCAAGTACGATTCCATCAACTGAAGCACAATTCCTCTAAAGCCCAAATTTTCGAGTACTTTTGATAGTTCCCCATGATCGACTCCATCAAAGACTTTGACCAAGTCTGAAATTATATATAGGGTAGCTTCATTTTCATATTTTGTGAAAGTGACAATTGCATTTTTGGTCAAAATCCCTTGCTTGAAGCCGAATTGCTTTCCAGAAATGAGTTTGAACCTTTCAATATACACATTTATTATTTTTTCATAATTTTTTCGACAACTCAAGAGGAACTGAACATTGATTTGTTTGAAAATATGAACAGAATATTCAAAAATCTTTCTATTCAATATTCAATTGAGCATGTTTCCCTTTTTGAACTGAACATTCTCAAACTAATAACTTCCAACAACAATCATTGTTGTTCTCTCCCTCTCTCAAATAACAATCCATCCAACAAAATAGCCGGTTGTATAAGAAGTAACGTGGACAACATCAAAATATATTTCAAAACTAACAATAATTTGAGCAGACACTTGGTCAACACAAAAATAAAATTGATAAACTGTCAAAATTGGCATATATAAGTAGAACTTTGAAGATTGTGTTGCAGCTTGCATTGATAGAACTTGTAGACCTTTGAAAGTTCGAATAAATGAACATCTTGACCCTAACCAAGGATCAGCTTTCGGTCATCACCTCAGATTCAACAACCATAACTTCATTCCAAATAGGAATTCAAAAATTTAACAGGAGGTCAGTTCCAAACACTATAACTGAGTGAATTTTTTCGAAGATTTACACATCAGTAATGCATTGCTGAGCAATGGCCCTTAGTCTCAACACTCAAATTTATTTAAACAGATCTTACATTTCACTTCATAGACTCCTAGAATAAATAATAGTTTAAAAAAACGCTCTTATAGAAAACCAAACTAAAAAATAGAAAATAAGAGAAAAATTTATTTTATTTGAAACAAAGTGTGGGGTGCATGGTATCAATAATTATATAGTACATTACACACCCAGGGCAGTAAAGTAAGAAATGTCTCAGATCACAGGTAATTGTTGGCCCAGGCGATACCATGAACCCCACGCTTTTTTTCAAATAAAATATTTTTTTTTCTTATTTTCTATTTTTTTAGTTTGGTTTTCTATGAAAGCGTGTTTTTTAGTTTTTTTAAACTATTATTTATTTCCTACTCTTCAGTTTGGTTTATTTATAAAAGCGTGTTTTCTTCAAACTATTATTTCTATCTTAAAATAATTTACACTATTATTAATTTATGTTTATTGATTTTTTTTACACTATTCCAAATTCAAATTTATTAAAATTTATTTTCTATTTTCTAGTTTGTTTTTTTTAAAGCGTATTTTTTAGTTTTTTCAAACTATAATTTATTTTGCAAATTAAAAAATAGAATAATAAAATCAGTGTATTGTCATCGGTCCTCGATAAATCTACAGAGTTTGAATGAAATCTGACCGTTTAAAGTGGGTCAAAATCACGCCCAAAGGAGTCGGTTACAAACAAACATACAAGTGAAGCTAATAAAAAGCGTGTAAAAAAACATTTCAGTCAACTTATTTTCGTTAAAAATATTTTTACTCACTTCTTTCCAGTTCAATAATTTTAATACTTTCATACTCCATTCTCGATAATGATATCACTTGTTTGATAACCGTTTGCAGTTTGTGCTCCCTCATTTACAACTTGCTCTTCAACACTAAGAACAAATCACTTTAGGTTTTATTTTGGATTAGCAGGTTGTGCCAGCCTTCGACTTTTGAACTTTTAGGTTTGGGGTGAAATCTCATTAGACTTCCACATTCACTGACTGAAGGCTGAACGTAACTTTGATGAGTTGAGCATTTCTGATGACAAAGTTTGGAACTTTCTGTCTTTCTTTCGTCAACCAAGTGCTGTTTTCCTCTTGTTCCTCTTGTTCCTTTTTAGTCTTCTCGATCAAAAACTTTGGGCCTGGGATAGTTCTCATCAGAATTTGCTTCTGTACCAGAGTTCGATTATGATAGCTCGGAATTGGAGAGTTACACAAAAATCTTGACGAGTTTTCTTGACATACTTCGACATAGATCTAACAAATGTAGGTTCTCATCAGATTGATCATTATCAGATGTGTTCCAGTTTACTTCTAGTTCTGTGATGCCATGTCACAAAATTCACTTGTCATGTCAATCACCTTTCACTTTGTTAAGCTTCAAATTCACTTTATCAATTAATATTGGACAGAGATATCGATCTCCAATTATTTGCAATACAAAATAATCCTGGACCAGGGTGAATTTCAACATGTTTGTACTGTGAACCTATAAAATGTTTCATGTAGTAGAGATACTTTTTACGGTTTACTGTAAACTTGACAAGTAAGCAACCTCACTTTTTCATTTTTTAATTTTCAATTTAAAATCAAATATTTTTCTATTTCAAATTTTCAATTTAAAATCAAATATTTTTCTATTTCAAATTTTCAATTAGTACTTACTTTCAGGTAGCACTCATGATGACTTAACAGTCGGAAGCGCTCTGCTATCATTTTATAATAAATTATTCTGCACGAAATACACATTTCTTTTTTCGAATATATCGATACGTGCACACAGCTAGACTTTTCATATAATTGTATGTCTTTTCAGAGCCCCTCAAATTTTATAAAACCACAATTTTTCATCTACATACATCACCGAATAAATTATGTTTGGACTTACTTACACAGGGAATATTCTTGGTTAGGTCCTCTTTAATACAAAACAAATATCCTTCTTCAACTCCTTGAAATTTCAGTTCATATCCATCAGTCACAGTCACCCTATTGGTATAATTCTCCAGTTTAATAAAAAGACTTGATGCTCCTAGGTCTATGAACCAACTAAAATTTCCATCATTGTCCTCCAAAGTTATACAGATACATAAATAATAAATCATCAGAATCCTCAGTGGCAGAATTCACTTTATGTCGATTCCTATAGTTCCTCCGATTCTCCGTCATGTTATCCCGATTTCTCCCATTCTTGCATAAAAGACATTATAAATCTGTAATAGATAATACATTCTAAATCTGTTATTTTCTTATTCAGCTAATGACTGGATTTGAGCGCCTTTTGACGCTTTATCTTCCCAAACTTTTTACTTTTCCGTCCATCTGCGTCCATTCTTTTCATTTCTCTTTTTCTACTGGCTTTGGATATTTCACTACTTTCCATGTACATTCTCTAATCAATAACATTTTAATCTCCAAATTCCATGGTTGGCAGTTGTTATTTTTGAGCTCCGTTACCTCAAACTTCATGCTGCTCTCCGATTTCATTGTCATCTATTTTTATTCCACATATCTCATTTTATTGTTTTGTCTATCGAAAAGTTTTCAATCACCGTATTAACTCTTAAGTATAATGACTATTGCTACAAGCGAAGAGAAGAGTGAAGACAGGACGTGAAAGAATCCGCACGATCGCCATTTTTTATCAGCTCACATATGAAAATATATCATTTATACGAGTATCAGAGATATTGCAACAATTATCTCCAGTCGTTCTAGGAATGAAATATTATTAATGTGAATCTTAAAAAATCGCGTGAATGATAGTACGCTGACTCGAATGGTGCAGCATTGCCCTCTCTAACAAGTAAGTAGGAACATTATTAATGATATGAGATCAAATATCTGATATTAAATGTGATTATGAATCATTTGTCTATGAGGCCTTGTACGTGCCTCACCAGCTATGGTGTCGTTTTTGAAAAATCCAGGAACAGTAAATATAAAACCATTAAGTCCTGGTAATTGTACCATGATTAATTATTGGTATTGACTGTGCGCTTTGCTGCCTCTTGTTCGTATTGCATTCCTATACTGAATCTAATGGCAAAAGTTGATGATCATTGCAAATCTCGGGATATCGGGAGGTGAGGCGCTCATGATATGTAATCTCATTAATTATGGCACAGCGGAGTTACTCACACCACTATATTGACTCTACTAGGAAGTTCATTTGTTTTTATGTCAAAAAAATCAAATTGGTTTTCACTCACTTTCACATACTGATCATTAAATGTGGAATACGTACATGGTATCCGTAATTATGCACAGTGGATTAAATTTGATATGAACTAGAGATGACGGCTTCGCAATTGTTAACAAATTGTGATATTTACTATCAAATTGTTTCACTAGCACTGTCAAGTGAGCCTAATAGACTCTTACTCTTCCAACAGCAATAAGTGGGCACGCGCCTAATCACGATGGTTTTTTTACAAGTTGAATTTGAAAACAAAATTTCAATATGCGAGAGCTACAAGCAATCAACTCGGCCTGAAGAAGTGGTAGCCGATCACTCAAGTAAGTTTCGGGAACGCTTATAACGGATGGGGTCATCTATAGCTTAATCAGTGGCTTTCCTTATGAGAGGGTTCTCATGCGATTCCGCATAATCAAATACCTTCTGGTTGCATACTTCAATATGCTCCTTGATGGGAAGCAGATTGAGGTCTTCGAGTATCCAAATGTTTTGTATGTACCACGGAACATTCTTCATCACACGCAGAACTTTCATTTGCACCCGCTCCATCATGCGAATGTTAGTTCTGCATTACTGTCCCCAAGCTGCTGGGGCATACAAAATGATAGGTTTGAACACCATTATGTAAATCATCACTTCGTTTTTGAGTGAAAGTCTTGCTATTTCTATCGATTAATAGACACAATCTGGTAATCTTCTTTTTCACTTTGGAATTGACCATCCCAGTGTGCGGCTATTAGGTGATCTGATGATCTATACTGACACCAATATACTTGCGTCGACCATTGTGTCTTCTTTCCTGAATTATCACACTACACTCCGAGTCACGATTCTTATATCCCAATGAAGTTACCTACGTTTTGTCGAAATTTACCTTCACTTCTCACTCCTGGAGGTCATTTATTGCATTCTGCGAATGAACAACCCCCCGATTGGTGGCCCATTGATATGACTAGTGGAGCTGTATTTTCAGCATATAAGGCGACCTTTACATTTTCGCTTCTTGGTATGGCACAGGTGAAGAGACTGTATATCCCTCTGAGGGACCCCGACTTCTTTCTCCCTTGTTTCCGAAAAAAAGTTGTTCCACCTTCATTTGAAATATTCTTCCAAAAGGAAAAGACTGTATCCACTTTAACGGAACCAGAGGTGGTTGGAAATCGATCAGAGTAATCCTTCGTGTCAGACTCAAACAAAAGCCTTGCTCATGGCTAATAAAAGAAACAAGCATATTCACCTTTCATTCAACGCATAAATTGAATTCTCAACTAGTCTCAGGGCCTGAAGTTGCGTAGAATGCTGCTTCCGGAATACAAACTGCTCATCTGGTAGACCATTTCTGTCCTCAACTTCTTCCTCAAGCCTCTGCAGTGGAATTTTTCCGAAAATGGCTGAACTACAGAGAAAAGTATTCAGTCGATGATTTTGAGGTAAAGTCATATTCTGTCCTCCTTTCGGAATCATTATCACATTGGCATACCTCCACGTTTGAGATAATATCCTTTTGCGAATTGAATCATTTATTATATTAAAAAGCGAATTCCATCACAACTATGCGCTTTTTTGGGATTCAATCCTTCTATATACGCCTTGAATTCATTCAACTAAGCTGGACGAATGACATCGCGGTCAGGTCCTCTTGAAGTTTGACTCGACTCGACTTTTCAACAAAATATATGATACAAATCATCGTCTGAACCTTCATGCATCCGGAACTATCGTTCCATCGTGTCCGTGAAAGATTGAGATTTGTACTCGAAGTCATAGCACATACCGTGATATGTGATTGACAGTTACACACTCTTTATTCCACCATCAAATTCTGTGTATATTGTGGAAGCGAATTTCGGATAAAAATTTCGAAATATTAGTTCGCCATCTTGTCACTTTCGGGGCTGCAAATTATCAGTTCTCAGTTAATTTCCACTACTGAATGGAGAAAATAATAAAAATGGCTCCTCTTTATAGCTTAACACCTGCTATATTTTTGAGTCAGAAGGTACTGAGCGGAGGTGGTGTTGTCAATACTATTCTTTATCCGCCTATTATTATTCTCATGGAGTTACCCCCAGGTATTTATTTATAGGCTGTTGACAATTTACCCTGGAAAAAAAAATTCCAGTTCCAACAGCGAATTGAATTAAGTTATTTTTTATCATGTCACACGAATCACCCAATCATATCGACATTCAACTGACAACAAGACTGACTTCATTCATTATGACACAAAGACCTTAAATTTCAATAACTGTATCCCTACCAGTTGAAATTTTAATAAATAAATGATTGTTTTGTTGTGAGTTATTTAATTCTTTTGTCAACAATTTTTCTGACCGAATATCCCTTGGACATTGGCAAACGCCTCATAATTCAATGTCAATCGAAAGCACGTTGACTTTGGTAACGTGCTTTCGATTGACATAACATTATCTCTACATTTTCAATGTCCTAGTGGATTATGCGATCAGATCAGTCTACAAGGAATGGATGGTTTGGCGTCTTCAAGCAAAACTTCTGTGATTTTCATGAGACATATTGAAATATCAGCTATAAGTGGAAATTCGGGTCCGGGATCTATTTCTGAACATTGAGGATTTGCATTGAAATTATTTGAAATTGATCATGGTTGGAATCTGGAGTCATTTCAATAAACGAAAACATCAAGAGGGTCAACGTGGTTGACTAGGTATGAGGAACTGTACGATTGATGAAGATGAACTGAGACTGTTAGTTCTACGATGTTTTTTATGCAGACCTTATCCAAATGACGTTGCTTGTTACATTATTTACATATGAGTCGAGATCAGTCAACATGACATTCGCCCACTTTATGGTTTTTATTTTTACAACGAATGATAATGCCACGATCGTTGTAGTTTGGTCTTAGATGTCTTGAAACCCTGGAGCTTGCACTTATACCCGTACAAGTTTGGGATCAATTTGGCGACACTTGCCCCACTTGATAATAGATATTAGTAGTGTTGCAGATTGCACCAATATAGTTTCTAGTTTCTATTCAGTGAACTTTGATAACGACCACATAGGGTGCATTTATTTCCTCAGCTTCCTTCTTGAGGTGACCTGGTCGTGGGTGAAATTTTTTTGCTGTTGGTTGAAAAATGAAATCTGCCAAATTTCAGCAATAGCAAAGCTAGAATTGGAAATCCCCGAACATTACACCAAGAGAGCACCGTGTTGTTGTTTTTCGTATTATATATCATTTGAGTTTGAGGTTAGGAAACTTAATTCACTGTCCACACAAAATATGAATCATTTCACAAAAAGTATCCTTACGCACTAAACTACTTTAAAATCAACATTTGCTCACGCACTAGTGAACTGACGGACGGCGTGATTTATGAAAGAACGACTGAAAGTGAGGAACGTTAGATGTCGAATCAAAGAGAAGGAAAATTATAAAGACACTGACAAAACACAGAAAATAATTACATATGGAATGAAGATATCAAAAATTACATTCCTGAACACGCCATCTACAACAGAGATTAAAGCTCTTATAAGCAAAAAGTGGTGCTGCCTCGAAAATCTTAACAATTTCATTGTGTGGTGGACTCCGAAACGTTCAAAATGAAGAATGTTCCAAGCTTTGTATCGAAGGTATGGAACGCTGCTGTAGTTCCCCAAAATTGATTTGCATCCATATCCTTGAAGTTGAAACTAGAATGATATACTCAGAAATCGGAAGAGCAATTGCTGCATCGCCAATTTAATGGAGATCTTGATATATTATAAGTTTGTGGATAGGGTGTATTTCAAAGTTGGTCCCATTCGAAATTGAAAAAAAATGCCACCCCTAAGGGTAGCAAAATGGAGGATATTGATCGTTAACCCTCGGAACGTTGGCCTGTTAACCGATTTTATCAGGCATAACTTTGTACTGGGTTATCCGATTCAGATGATTATTTCCTCATTACATATTGGAATTTGAAGAAGAATTATCCACCCGTAAGGATAGAAAATTGGGGATGATTGATTTTCCACGTGTGAACCGATTCTCTTGAAACTTGGCACACATATGTAGTTCTGATAACACTACAACATAATGGATACCCTACTTGTTAATTGAGTTAGTAGTAGAAGATTTTTGTCATACAAAATTCGGAAATAAAAACTTTTCAACAATAAATGAAACCGACGAAAAAAGAAACTGAAAAGCAAAAAATAACCTTTCTTAGCCTCAATAGCTGAGCTCCTGAACTAATGAAAGTAACTAATTTTGAGTCGGCGCCTATCAAACAATCAACGAAGATCATTTGATTAAAAAAAAATCAAAACGCCATCGCGCATCCCGCTGCCATCATTTTACGCTTTACCTAATTCAATTGCCAGTTTGTTTGGCGCCGACTGAAAATTAGTTACTTACATTAGTTTGGGAGATTAGTTATCAAGACTAAAGGGTTATTTTTTGCTTTTCAGTTTCTTTTCCCGTCGGTTTCATTTTTGTTGAATTTTTTCTTTATTCAATTGACCTTCTACTGATCGGTGACAGAAGATATTGTTTATACAAGGTGATTCCATTATATGATGATACTACAGAAACATTCCAGCACATGATTTGAATGACTTGATAGGGGTGTCATGAAAGCTCACAATGGATACAGATATGGCATTGGCTTTACTCATCAGGTGCGAGGCAAGTCTCATGTGTGCTCTTTTCACAAGGTCAACAAAAATACGAAATTATGTGGCATGCATACATTAACACGGAATCCTTCTGAAAAAGTTAGCTTTCCTTTCCTTTTCTCTTTCCTAACCCAACTATATTTTTCTCAATTCTGAATTTCACTGACCAGAGCTGCGATGGGTGAGATGCTATGTCATTATAATATAATCATGTACATAAAAAGGTTGCAAATATACTTTGAATGATGAACTGCCGATCATTTCAATAGTTTTCAGCCTCCAATCAAGTATTCAATGTCAGCGAATAATACAGTTTTGGCTTCGAAATCGGAGTCGTTAAAACATCGTCATGCCCAGATACCGAAAAAACAATCTACATTACTGATAATTGTAACTGCTTGACGCCATACAAGGTAGATCAACCTCATCAATTATTGAGCGAACGCGTGGCTTTTTTTCAACTTGCTCGTGCTGACAGCTATATCGGGTGAAAATTAAACAGCGGTATCTTTGTTATTCTCCTCAAATTTGGGTTTGAAATTAGGATATGTTGAATAATTCATGAACTTTTGAGGCAACCGTAAAATTCGATGCCGCAATTTGAGGTCAATTTAATTGATTATTTCAGCTGGAAGTTTACAGTCTTCAAGTATTCGATTGAATGCCCAATATATAGACAATAGGCCTATGCAAGTTATTTAGGAAATTCCTTGAAGATATCAACGATAGCACGATATCTCTCACTTCTAGTATTTCTGACCACATCTTCCCAATTTTATTCAAAAATTAACCCCAAATATCTCTTCGATTGGAATTAAGCAATGCTATATAATAATGTCTCAGATTGATTTGTTGAAAATATAAACAGGATGTTCATAGAATCAGATGTTCTTTTCTGTTAGACATTCACAAAAAATTACTCCATTTTAGTCGTGGATTTTTCAATTCACAGAAAAATTTTCATCAATATTCAATTGAGAATGTTTCCCTTTTCAAAATGTCTCAGCTTTATTAAATCGAGTACATGTTGAGCAAAATATTATTCGATATTGGGTTCAACACTCCATAGGAGGGTCATAAATATATTTTGTCTATGTTCAAAAACAAAACTTAATTGAACTATATTTAGTAGAAAAACTGGTTCTTAATTGCACTGTTATTCCAGTACAACCTTTTGTGATCATGACAAACATAAACGTGAAAATCGACGCCATATTTAGTTTATTTTCTGTGAGATTTTCATACGTTTTGAACAATTGCATATTTTTTATTATTTTCCATTAAATTTATCACAAACTGGATTACGAAATTACTAGAAGATGGATTTGTTGAAAATATAAACAGGATGTTCATAAAATCAGATGTGGAATCATCTGCGACTGGAAGATAAACTTTAGTCACTATCTTCCATCGTCAAGATAACCTCTTGTGGGGTATTCATGTTGAAAAGGGAAACATTCTCAATTGAATATTGATAGAAAGATTTTTCTGTGAATTGAAAAATCCACGATTAAAATGAAGTTATTTTTTGTGAATGTCTAACAGAAAACAACTACTTCCCTGGCTAAAGCCACCTGGACATTGAACTACATCTGATAGATATTCTGAAAAGAACCTAACTCAAAAGAAAAAATCTGAAATTGAAAATTTTGCATTTTCATTCAGATAGTTATTTGATTTTCTATTCCAGTCTTAATTAAGAACTCATAGAGATGAATGAGGCAAAGAAGAATGTTTTCCAAAAGGGAGTACTCACCAGAAATCATTCGTAACATTGACGCAGGAGACATCGCATTCACTAGGTCTTCAATACATTTTTGTCGACGAAAATCTATTTCACGCTTCCACGATCATCAGGAAGACCGGAAGAAATGGGAAACACATTTTCAAGAAGCAATCTCACTTTGCAAAGATGGAAAAGTTAGAATCATTTCTTTTGGAGAGACACTTTGAAATTAGTGTTTTCTGACATTAAAACCTGTCATGGGGTATGATAGATTGATTTGTTGAAAATATAAACAGGATGTTTATAAAATCAGATGTGGAATCATCTGCGACTGAAAGATAAACTTTAGTCACTATCTTCCATCGTCAAGATAACCTCTTGTGGGGTATTCATGTTGAAAAGGGAAACATTCTCAATTGAATATTGATAGAAAGATTTTTCTGTGTATTGAAAAATCCACGATTAAAATGAAGTTATTTTTTGTGAATGTCTAACAAAAATCTTTCTATCAATATTCAATTGAGAATGTTTCCCTTTTCTACTAGAAGATGCTTTTTATTAAAAATAAAATTAGTTTCCTTCGAATATCAACTCAATTACAAAAAAAATATATTTCTTTTAGCAACTAGAGTCAAACAAACAATGTCTTTCTGGGATAACTCTGATTTTATTTCATTTATTGATATTCATATTCATATTCATTTCATTTTATTTTATATAAACTATTTTATTTTATCTATTTCATCTAATTAGTTATACTACTCATAAGTATTATTTTCATTAGTTTTCAAATGATTACAGTTAAATTATTCAAAACCCACGCACAGGTATATCGTACTGTGGGATTTCTATATTTATTCTAAAATTCCCTCTTATAAATTGTGAAATTGAACTATGTGTAAATTGTGAATGAATATTATTATCATTATACGTCAATTTCTTAGAACACACTGTAGGTAGGAGAAAAAACTCCTGACCAAGTTTAATAGCTACAGAACAATTGGCAACCCTTTATTTGTCACTCCAGGTATTGGTGGAGCAGAAAATCAGTCGATACTCGGGCCTATTTCTAAGTGCATTTGTTCATTTTTAGCAGTCTTTGAAAAAGTTCAATTTAAAAAGTACATACTTGAATTATTCAGAAAAATATTGAAAACTACGCCATGGATTCTGATAATGCTGGTAAATGGGCATATATTTAACAGCTGAATCATTTTTCTTAAATATTTTTACATACCTCATTAATTTGAAAAAAAAACACATTACTATCTCTTCCGTTTTAATTAATATCTTACTTATTTAAAGATGATTGTTGTACTTCAGGGACCGTCCTAAATTATTTTTTTGGTTCAATGAGAACTTGGGAGTATATAGAATAGTTATTTGTTTTACTTGGCAGCAAAGTAGTAGATTGACTGCCGCGGCTGATAGTTCATAGCCGAGCGTAGCGAGGCTAGGAATTCAGCTAAGGCAGTCAATCTACTTTGCTGCCGAGTTGAACAAATAATGTTTTCTCCAATTGTTTATAATGATATATGTAGGATATTGTATTTTGCAAATTATTACAATTTCCACAATCTGTTTATTTTTTCTGTAGTGATAAATTAAAACAAAAGTTGATAGAAATCGCAATTGTTGGAATGGTTGGTTGCTATGGAAACGTATATGTCCATAATAATGATAGTTTGACAACTTATGAAATTTCTGACAGTTTTGTAGAAAAATATTGGTATATTTATATTATGGACAGTGATAGCGACTTAGAAGTACTTACTCCTCCAGAAATAAGGGAGGTGGCACAAAAAATATTGTTGCCGGAGAAGTCTCGGATGAAAAATGACGGAAATTATAAACGATTTATGGAGTATTGCAGGGAGAAAAATGTGAAGACTTTTTCGGAGAATGTATTACTTGCTTATTTCGCTGAATTATCTAAAACAATGAGGAGATCTACACTTTGGTCTGAATATTCCATGTTGAAGGCAACTATGAATGTTAAAAATGGCGTAGATATAGGAAGATATTTGAAGTTGCGGGCATATTTAAAACGGGCATCCGAAGGCTACAAGGCAAAGAAGTACCGAGTTTTCGAAAAACAAGATATTACAAACTTCATATGCTCCAGATGATGAATATTTATTAGCAAAAGTAAGTTTTGAATAAGATATTCATACGATGAAGTGGAAATACTTTCTTTCAGGTTGTATTGATTTTTGGAATTGCGGGTGCATGTCGCTGCGACGAACTATTGAATCTAAAGTTAGAAAATATTGAAGATATGAACAATAAACTATTGGTATCCCTATTGAACACGAAGACGAAGAATTCGAGGTCTTTCGTAATAATGGAGTATTTAGATGTTGTTAGAAAAAATATAGCTTTTTGGCCTGCCGAATTGAAAGACACAAGATTTTTTTCAAATACGTGAAAGGTAAATCCGTGAAGCAATTTGTTGGTATCCATAAATTTGGTGAAATACCTAAAGAAATTGCTGTCTATTTGAAGTTGCCGAATGCTGAAGAGTATACGGGACACTGCCTCCGTAGAAGTTCTGCTACTATGCTTGTAAATTCAGGAGGTGACATAACAATGTTGAAAATACATGGTGGGTGGAAATCCTCAACTATAGCAGAAGGGTACATTGAGGATACAATGGCAAGTTGAACCAGTATTTATAAAAAAGTTTTGACAAATGTAGGAACTACTTATGAGGCGACTCAAACTGGTAATATAGTGAATGTAAAGAGAACGACATTTGAGGAAAGAAAAGGTGGTATATTTGTTCAAAATTGAAGTAATTTTACTATCAATGTTAATAACAACTGAAAATATGTTTTTTGAATTCTTGTTAAAAGTATTATGTAATAATTGCTAATGAAGGTTTTTTTTGTCGAAAAATATCAAATGTTTTATTCCCATTGAGAATAATTATTTTGCTGCCTAGGCAGGAAAGCCGTCACTTTGCTGCCTAGGCAGGAAAAGTAATACTTTGCTGATTGATATGTGTCTGCAAAATTAATATTTGCTGTCAATCGGAGAAAAAAGGATGATCAGTAGATTAGTTGCATATGGCTGCGCAATATTGTCTTATATAACTCTGAAATAGCTTGGTATAAAATGCAGAATTCTTCAATCTGAAAATATTTCAATACTGATAGTATCTAACTTCGTTTTAGGGCCATCGGATGCCCGAGTTGTGACTCAGAGGCACACTTTTGAAAAGAGAGCAAATGTTGCCTACTTTTTAAGAAAAATTAGAATATTTGTATTTTTATATCTGAATTATTCTGAAGACAAATAAACAAAGCACATATTTTCGTACATCAAATCATAATTTAAACAAAGATGGTCTAACTCACAAAGGAATATCCATAACTTTGGCTGTTGCTTAGCTCTGTTCCACTCCTAACAAGCATGATGCCAAAACCCAAGAGAAAAAATTACCCATTCTCAGAAGGAACCTTGGAACTGTTGATTCCAATCCACTTACCGATGAATCTGAAGAAGTAGAAACCCCAGAATTGGAAATATCTTCTAATGAAGAACCGTGGTTTTCATCGTCTCCATGTAGAGAGATAGAAAGCGGGAGAAATTGTATTTGCTACTTATGGTTTTTCATTAAGTTACCTAAATTTATATAATTTAATACATATTGATGCTACCCGTTTCATATTACTTATTGTACATTACTTTAAATAAACATATTATTTTTATTATTATCATCATAATTATTTTTATTATTTCGCGTTGTAATTAGTGTAATATAATAAAATTTAATAAAAAAATATTGTTCAGATTAAAACTAATATATTTTTGGCCGCCTAATATCAAAATATCATATGTGCGTCGCCACTGCCATCATTTTACGCTTTGAGTAATAAATTTGCTCGTTTTGTTTGATGCCGACTCAAAATTAGTAACCAACTTTAGTTAAGGAGCTTAGTTATTGAGACTAAGAAGGTTTATTTTTATTTTTCGTTTTTCAGTTTCTTTTTTGTCGGTTTAATTTTTTGTTAAGAAGTTTTTATTGAGGTTCTTCATGCATTTCGAAGACTTGAGTTTGTTATTATGAAACATTTATGTGCTCTTAAATCATTCTTGTTTTTATTATGACATTTTTATTATATTACAGCATTACAGTAAACTCGCTTGCATTGTATGTAAGTTATAAGACGTTTTCTCTTTATCAAATTATTACTCAGTCTCAACTACATTTTGTTGGCATATTTGAACCGTACTGAACTAACAGTTTTTGCCAAAGTTTATTTGCTGAATAAATATTTGTTAATTATTCTTGAGATGTAATTCAGTGCCTGATGATATGTGAAATTCATTTTTTTTCTCACAACTATTTGCCAATGAAACTGATTTTTATATCTAGGATCATGAAAACAATTTTTTTTTTATTTGTTACTGTAACTGCAGACACTGTACAAAGAGAGTTGTCTATTCTTTCTCTTTTCCATCTTTTCTGTCTTATGTTAATTGTGTATTTTTTTTTTCATTTTTGATGCTGGTGGATAGGTTGCCTTGTAGGTGTTATCCCTCACATTCTGAACCAGAATGGTCCTTTGTTCACTGATCATATGCAAATATAATGTGTAACATTCATTTGGCAACCACTTATAGAAGGATTAATCATCAAAATACGACCCCTATCGGAAATGAACTGAACTGTTCAGAAAAGGTATGTTTATATTACCGCCATATGACTGTTGTGTTATTTCCACGATATGCTGTGTGAATACTATCTAATATTAACTGGGATTTTTTTTATACAAAGACAATATCGAAAGTTCGTTCGCTGAGCATACAAACTGTTGTGTGTTCAGTTATTATAGCAGGAGAAGCGTGAATTCTAACTTCCCCTTTCCTGAGAAGAATAGGTACTCCGTATATAGTCACCAAACTTGGACTCCGTGAGAAAAATTGAGGCTTGGATAAATAATCTTAAACTCAAAACACCAGGCTCAATAGCGCCATTCTCTCCATTTCACAAGGGATGATTTCATCTTACCAAGTAAGTACAACGAAATCGAATTTCCAGTATGCCTATAAACTCATTTTGATGTATTTTTGTGAAATAGTTAATTTTTATCAACAGACAGAAGTAATATTATTGGAAAAGTTTTGTAAAATATCATTTTTCCACCCCACTTCTCTTGTCAAAGTCTAAAATAGTTTGTTTTCTGTAGGTTGGTCTAAAAGTAGTTTTTTATTGAAAAGTAGAAATACAGTGTCCGGCAGATTTTTCGCAACAAATGGGAAGACTATTTTTTTTTCAAATTCATCAGAAAATTTTATTCCTCATAAAAGTTTTATTGCACCATCCAAACTTTATTTATTTCTATTCGTATACAGGGAGGTGGAATAATTTGAAAGTAGCTTAGGAGTAAAGTACCTTTATTTTTCAAAAGACATTGTTTATTTGAATAAATGACTTACAATTTGGAGAATATTTCAACTTCAGAATCAAAGCCTCCTATTCCAAAAACAAGTTTTCACTGATTTCTTCCACTTTTTTAATTACCACCCTATGTATTATGAGAATTTGTAATGTCATAGAACACTTATCATTGAATATTACCTGAATGACCATATGAAGTTGAGTTCCGCCCAACTATCAACTAGAAAATTGCATCAATCGAACTTGCTGCCGACAAAATCTAATTTCTGTTGCCATTGAGAAAAAAAAAGATATTTTTATAATTAAGGTATAACGAATGACATCTGCAGTTCAAAATCAATTGGAAGCAATCCAACTGTGTTGCAAACGACGTCAAAAGACAGGTCGTACGAATAACCGTGGGCTATAAATGATCTATGAACATCGAAAAGCAACTCAGAACAACTTAATTCGCAATTCACTTTCAATAAATTCTACCAGATTCCTGTTCACTCACTGGAGTAGAGCTCGTCCAGTATTGAAACGACCACTTTGGCCTTCCCCTACCTAACAACCAATTTTTCTCGAAGGTACCCGAACCATTGTCTAACTGTGGTATAATAGAAATTCCGTAGGCGTACCAAATTATTTGGTATAGGCGATTCACGAGACGTAGAGGACTTACACTCCTATAACTTTCCTAACACTCCTATTTCTTTTTCCGCTACTGAATAGTACTTACCACTGGACATTTTGGCAAGGTAACGAGTGAACTATTGCAAAGTTGAATAAATAACTGCACTACCTATTTATTAATAAAACAAACCCAACCTTTCAAACGCTGGTGAAGATTCGCCGTAGCACAGCAAATCGTGTCCACTCGTGTTTTCCCCCTCTCTACCTACCAAACGGTCGTTTCAATACTGGATGAGCTCTACTACTATTCATTGGTACGACCCATAGACAAGTTAAAAATAAAGAGACTGTTTGAAATATTGGCGATCTTGACCACCAAGTTTTTGGTACGGCCAGTCGCGCATGGAGGCGCTGCCCGAAATAAACAGACGACTGACATGATAATTTTCCAATTTCGATATTTGTCAGAAAATGACAAACCACGTAATAATTGCAGAATAATTCTACTGTTAATTGTCATCGAAAAATTAATTATAGAAATTATACTATGGACTTGAATTATGAACCCGACGTCGAAAATGGAATGTTTTGTTATTCGAGTTGACGCTGAAATTCCTCGAAATATTATTTCACAAGGTAAAATATAAGCTGCTTTTCACAAACTGATACTTATTTCCATCCATCAGTTGCAGAAATTTGTTCACAAACTGATACTTATTTCCGTCCATCAGTTTCCATTTCCTATCACCATTTGAGGAAGTACGAAGATTATCATCAAACTGGAGTATTTTTAAGATACCACTGTTCTTTTTACATTATATTTTTTCCATTGTTACCTTTTTATTTTGGTTGATTTGATGAAGACTGAAGAATATTTTTAATTTTGTTGTTTTTCGGAGTTTTATTATTGTTTTGTCTGTAGTTGTACCTTGTCCTAGATACAATAAAATGTGTTTTTATAGTGTTCAACTTATTATTCTTGTTTTATAAGATATTTAATTTTGTTCTTGATATCATGAAATGAAGATTAACTTTGAAACTTTATTTTAACCACGAATGAACTAACAGATTCTACGAATCGATTACTGTATATATTTTATTAGTGATCGATTTGCCATTCCTGTATTTCATATGATACAACCATTCATATGGAATACAAGAATGGCAAATCGATCACTTATAAAATATATACAATATCAATCATATAAAAGTAACACATTTGAAAAACCCGCCTTATCTCAATCAGTTTTACCAACTGTACTTAGTTCGGCCAGTTGCGAGATATGTCGCCACTGTCTAATCGTGGTGCCAACTTTTACTGCAGGTTTGACAACTCTCTTTATTTTTAGTTTCTCTATGGTACGACCTGTCTTTTGACGTTGGTTGCAACACAGTTCGATTGATTCGGATTGATTTTGAACTGCAGATGTCACATGTTATACCTCAATTCGGATATTTTTTTTCTCAATGGCAACAAGAAATGAGATTTGGTCGGCACCAAGTTTGAATAATGCAATTTTTCAGAATAGGAGGCTGTAATTCTGAATTTAGAATATTCTTCAAATTGTAATTCATTCGAATAAACTTCAAGTGTATTTTGAAAAATTGAGTACTTTGCTCCTAAGTTACTTCCAAATTATTCCACTTGCCTCGTATACGAAAGGAGATAAATGAAATTTGGATGGTGCAATCTGAGTTTGAGCAGAAGCAAAAACTTTTATAAGGAATTTTCTGAGAAATTTGAAATAAATTTTTTTCCCATTTGTTGCCAAAAATCTGCCGGACACTGTATAATTGATGGACGTCACCTAGAGGAATCTTATTTTGTTTTTCTACCTCTTCATATAGGAATCAAATGAAGGTGATGATGATTTCAGAAAAAGAATACATGAACAAATTGTCTAGTCCTAGGTGGAAATCCATGCCATTATCACGTCTTCAATCGCACAAATAGTCTCTATTGAAGGTTTCTGGGTCATATTACAAACCACCACTTCACTAGAGAGTCCTAAATGTTATTGAACGCACAAATAAAAATGTGAACGCAGTATTCAAATATTACTGATACCTTCTAGTTATCGCCATTAGTAGAAAATGTGGAGCCCTCATCGGTCGATGTTTGAATTTTTTTGGGACACATGAAAAACTCCATTCATTCTATATCATTTTGATTTTTTTTTAATATAAATAATAATACTTCGCTGACTCTTATTTCTGGGTCAAACCAACCTTAATTGTACAACGTACCAATTATACAGCGCCTCCCCGTAAGACATGCACAAAAAGAAATCCTTCACAAAGGATAACAGCTTTTTTTCGGATGTTTACCAAAATGTCTCGAAATTCACACCAAATTGGCCACCTAGTGGTAGTACTACCAAACGAATTTGCTAATATAACCCTGCTTATGGATCGTCTGGTAATAACTACTTCATTGCGATTCCGAGTAGCACACATAAATGGAATAGCTTATGTGCCTTAAACGGCCTCTCGGCCTATCAATATTCAATAACTGAATGATCATGTGGGGAGTTAACATATTTAAAGAGTTGTAATGTCGATAACCATTTCATGATCTATTTTTACGATGAGGAAACGGAACTGCAGTTTCATGGGTTGAAACATCAGATGTTATTCTGGTGAACATTGATACTTCTATGAGTTCACTTTGAGTGTAGTGGATATCCAAATATACCGGGTGACCATTCCTATATCTCCTTCACTTATTGACCGATTTGAATAAACTTTTGTACATAGATATGAGACACAACTTCTCATTGAAAGACATATGAAAACAAAATGGCCAACTTCCGGTTTCGCCAGAATAGCCACCAACTTCGATTTTCCAAATGGGACAGCCTGTATGTTTGATGTTTTTAGGATTCTACGGCTCAAATTACATACGCCAAATTTCAATTTTACAATTGGGAAAAAAATAATTCCTTAATTATTTTATTACCCGAGGAGGCCTCAGAAACTCATAGTTATAGTCATTTCATTGATGAGATCAATAACAAATCCTACAGCAGGAATTGAGATTTTCTGGACGCATTTTCAAGGGAAAAAATCATTTTTTCAAATGCTACCCACCGAGGGCCATCTTGCCATTCGATAGATAATTTAAATACCAATTCAACGATATACATTATGAACCACTTCATTTTTGTTCAAAACAAAAAACTATCAATTATTGAATTTGAACAATATTTCATACGATGCCTACAAATTCCAATGAGTTATCCGTTCAGGTTTGATGAAATGAAAGGTAGCCGTGGAATCATGGAATGAACAGTAGGTGTTTGATGTCATGTCGAAAGTGAAATACCAATTTCCCTTGTCATCTCGTTTCGTTTGTGAAAAGTTTCTTTGGAATGGAAAATAATAATCGTTATTCTCGAAACGAACAAATCGATATAATATTGATATACGGAGAATGTCAGAAGAACGCTGTCAAGGATAGTATGCTATACGCTGTTCTTTATCCGTTAAGACGGTACCCATCGAGGACCTATGTCGGGAAATTGGAAATGATGCTAAGGAAAGAACCAGATGATCAGAACCACATCCACTTCATCGTCAGTAAAGAAGCAGAAACTAAAGTTTTAGCATATGTTCATTTTGCTCCATCTGCCTTAGTGCGAGAATTGGAAATTGAATGTGGGATCAGCCGGAAGTGTGCCAGAAAAGTATTGAAAAAACATAAATTTCGCTCCTATGAATACAGTTTACATCAGCATCTATATTAAAATGACCCAGAACGGAGACTCACTTATTGTAATTGGCTTTTGCGTCATCATGATTTGAATAATGATTTTGTCTCGAAGATACTGATCCTAGCTTGCTGAGAGAAGGTAATTTTCAAGAAAGATTTGGAATCAACGTCTGGGTAGGAATCATAGGGACAATAATCATCGGACCAATTCTTTTGGACGGGCCTTCGACGGGCAAAATATATTTACAATTCTTAGAGAACGATATTCAAAATAATATCGACGTATTTCCTGAGAACATCAGGGAAAATATGATTTTTCAGCAGGATGGTGCAGGAACACATGAGCTTGTATTGTTCGGCAATATCTCAGTGATACCTATGGGCAGAGATGGATTGGAACAAATGGTCCAATCAGATGGCCAGCCAGATTGGCCGATTGAGCACTTTAAACATATCATTGGTACATTCATAAATGAAATGACTTTTCGATGGTTGTGAAACTCTTCTATTGAGAACAGTATGATGGTATTCTGACTAATGATTTGTACGTTGAATGTTTCACTGTTACAGTCGATAGATTTATTCAAACAGTTTGATTAGTTTAAAGTTATCTATTCTGTAATGGGTTTATGATCATTACATATTGTCAAGACGATTATTTCTGGTAATTCATTGTTACCATTTTGAAGTAAAGTATGAAAGAATGAATAGATGTCATATTACCTACCAATTTTTTCAGATTGATTTCATTTTGTTAGATGATTTTCTACGTTTTGAACAAAAAGAAAGTGGACCATAATGTATATCGTTGAATTGGTAATTGAATTCTCTATCGAATGGCACGATGGCCCTTGGTAGGTACCATTTGAAGAAAACGATTTTTTCGTTGAAAATGCGTTCAGAAAATTTCAATTCCTGCTGTATTTGTTATTGATCTAATCGATGAAATGACTATAACTATGAGTTACTGATGTAAATGAGTACAGATTTCAACCTGATCAAGGCCTCCTGGGCTAAAAAAAATGAGGAATATATTTTTTTCAATGTAAAATAAAAATTAGGCAACACTGTCGTATGTAATTTGAGCCGTAGAATCCGAAAAACATCAAACATACAGGGTGTTACATTTGAAAAAGCAAAGTTGGTGACTATTCTGGCGAAACCGGAAGTCGGCCCTTTTGTTTTCATAAATCTGTCAATCCGAAATTGGCCAGCCAGATTGGCCGATTGAACACTTTGAACATATCATTGATACATTCATGAATAAAATGACTTTTCGATGGTTGTGAAACTCTCCTATTGAGAACAGGATGATGGTATTCTGAGTAATAATTTGTACGTTGAATGTTTCACTGTTACAGTCATTAGATTTTTTAAACAGTTTGATTATTTTAAAGTTATCTTTTCTGTAATGGGTTTATGATCATTACATATTGTCAAGACGATTATTTCTGGTAATTCATTGTTGCCATTCTGAAGTAAAATTTGAAAGAATGAATAGATGTCATGTTACTTACTAATTTTTTCGGATTGATTTCATTTTGTTAGATGATTTTCTACGTTTTGAACAAAAAGAAAGTGGAACATAATGTATATCGTTGAATTGGTAATTAAATTCTCTATCGAATGGTACGATGGCCCTCGGTAGGTACCATTTGAAAAAAACGATTTTTTCGTTGAAAATGCGTTCAGAAAATTTCAATTCCTGCTGTATTTGTTATTGATCTAATCGATGAAATGACTATATGAGTTACTGATGTAAATGAGTATAGATTTCAACCTGATCAAGGCCTCCTGGGCTAAAAAAAATTAGAAATATCTTGTTTTCAATGTAAAATAAAAATTAGGTAACACTGTCGTATGTAATTTGAGCCGTAGAATCCGAAAAACATCAAACATACAGGGTGTTACATTTGAAAAAGCAAAGTTGGTGACTATTCTGGCAAAACCGGAAGTCGGCCCTTCTGTTTTCATAAATCTGTCAATCCGAAATTGTGTCTCATATCTATGTACGACATTGTATTCAAATTGGTTGAAGGAGATATAGGCATGGCTCTAGTCCCATTGTCACCCGGAATATCGACCGTTCTAGGAGTTTGTAGCAGATAGTCAAGAATGCAATGGGTCGATAACTCGCCGAGTCGAAAAAATTTGGAATATACAGGGTGAAATGTATCCTCTGCACACCTGTGAATGACGAGTGTGTAACGCCATTTTATAACGAATTACAATGGTTCAAAATCTGAAAAAAAAAATTAAAACATGTTTTGTTCTTTGTAAAATTCCACAAAATTTTGGGTAGCGCCACCCGCCTATGTGAGTTGACCCACTCAAAGAAAACTTTGGCGATTGCCGAATGCACTAAACATTAAACACGACATTTGATTAATGTAGAATGTTGACCTTATTGTCTCGTAAATGTGTACATCACAGGCTGCCTGAGATCGATATTCAATTTCAACGTGAAGAAAACAATTGACATTGTTTTTCCAAACTGGTGATAAAGTCAGAACTAGTTGACTTCATTTCTGCTTTCAGGCACTCACCATAATTATCACAGTCACTTGTAAGAAACGAAAGTCACAAACAGTATTGAAAATGGCAACATTCGCAACGGAATATTGTTTCAAAAAATAATATCACGATCATTATAGTAAACTGAACACTGTTGCCAAGTAAAGTTTCTCGCATTTACGGTTTACAAAGCAGTCTACGAACGAAAGTTTGTTAGATTCCACCAATGTTTTCTGATTGGCTGGTGAATGGAAAAACCCAATTAGCAACCAATCAGAAAACAGTACGCGATGTGCAGGATAATTAATTTGAACATTATTGTTTTTGCCTTTTGCTGGCTTTCAACATAAAATCGAGCAGTTCCGTGAGTAGAAGACAAGATGAGTTAGTAAATTTCAATTCTGGTTGAATACACTGTGTGGGCCTTTTCGTACTAGATGTATTATTATAATATAAATTATTTTTTGATAGAATGGCAAATCTTTCAGTAGAAAAAGACCATAATGTTCAAATCAATTCTCGTGCACATCACGTAGTGTTTTCTGATTAGTTGGTAATTAAGATCTTTCATTCACCATCCAATCAGAAAACACTAGTAGAATCTAACAAACTTTCGTTCATAGACAGCTTCATAAACCGTGCATGCGAGAATCTTGCTTGGCAACAGTGTTTAGTTCACGTATTCTGAATCACTAGAATGATCTCGAAATTATTTTTGAAACCATATTCAATTGCGGATGTTTTCCCCTTCTCCATAATGTTTGTGTTGTTTATTTCTCACAAGTGATAATCATGGAAGTGCCTCAAAGCAGAGTATGAACTAGTTCTGACTTTATCACCAGTTTGGATATAACAAGGTTAGTTTTTTCTCTAATTTAAAATTGAATATCTAACTTAGGCAGCCTGAATGTTACATTTACCACACAATCCATATTTTTGCTCTTGTGTCCGAGTGTTCAGAAAAAAGTTTGTCGTAACCTGGTGCTTTACGAAATTTTATTCTCTTCGAATTAATCTACCATGAATAGATATGACCACCGGGAGTTCATAGGTAGCTCTTTGAAATCTCATCACGCTTAAATTTTTTATTCCTTGAAAATGTTTTGTCAGTAGGCACCTATCTGGTAATATTTTGAAGACCTTCCACAACTTCATTCGGATCCATATCCAATGTCTTGTGCGAGAGATACTGCTGTTTGATGACCTGATGATTTCATCATGAAAAATATAATATGAATATTGATAAGAATATTCTTTCCAAATCTCACTGTGAATGGAAAATGATTTGGGTATTGATTTGATGTTAACGTACGGAGATATATACTAAATGGGGCTGAACGAGCTGATAGAAAAGGAGGAGTATATGTGAAAATGGAGTTAATGGTTAGCTGACTACTGATCCGATTGGCAAAAAAAATTACGAATGTGTATCAAAATATCAATCTAGAAGGAAGCAATATCCGTTAAAACATTAATCGGTTCTTGGATTAATTTGAAGGCAACCTTGGTTCAATTTCTCCAATTGTGGATGGAGTAATATGCATAGAAGATTTGAATATTAATCTATCAGACGTGAATTTTGCACATGTGGAAAAAATTTCGTTTGTTCCTGCAGTGGTTTTCTACAAATACGATACATCCGGTGTGCATCGGGGTAAGGATAGTAGTGCAGACAGTGAAAATCTTTGTCATTTAATAGAAAGAAGAAAAACTGTTTCGAATATTTGTCGATATTTTTGAAAATTATAGGAATAAAAAGAATCCATGATTATGATTTAATTTTTTTCCAATATCACAAGAACCAGCCATGACATTTCTGATCGGATTTCACCGCTAAAAATAACTACATTCCCCGATTTTATAGACTTCAAATTTATGGCTCAAAATTTACCACAACAATTCCATTGAAAATGTAGTTCATATTTAGTATCATTCATTCCCATCTCTCATAGCAACCCACCCGATCAAGTGCATGTCATAATCCTAAGTAAGGAAATTGAGAGAGGAATTTGAGAAGTTTGAATAAAGATGTACCGCTAATCGCTCAAAGAACCCCATAACGAAAGACAGGTCAACATGTTATCCTAGTTGGCTGAGAAATACATAATTTGAATTCAATCAACAGTTATTGTTTATGTCAAATCCGTTTTATGGTTACCATAATACATAGCAATTATCGAATGGCCACAAAGGTGACTTTCTTTGTTGCAGTCGTTGAGAAATGTTTTGTAGGCAAAATATCACATTACATATTCGATTATGAGAAAATACCCACCCATATTCTGAGATACATACCAAGTATGTACAAGGACGTAGAAAGGGACACGAGACATTTTTTTCTGGAATATTGGACTTTGATATCGGGGATCCGACTTTAATCTCGGGACTTCGATTCGAAAGTTATGGATACGGGATCAAAGTCGGACCCCGAGATTAAAGCCCAACTTTAAAGTCGGGCACCCAATTTGGAGGACCCACGTTTTTTTGGGATATATCTCATTTTATTTTGTTTGGCCAATATGCATTCCAAAATTTTCCTTTGGAAACGAAGCCAACCATATGTTCAGTTTCGGAAATGATCAGACGCTATAACCAGACTCTCTAGGTTGCAAGTTTAGGATTTAACAAGATTGCTAAAAGCCATTCCATGGACAGACACCGGGGAGAGATAGTTAGTGTTTCGAGTCAATATATAATTTTTTTAACTTTTAGCTTCCCCTGTTTTTTCAGATATCCTATAATCAGTGAGTGAGTATTTATGTAACGAGAAAATAGTGCGGCTTTGGGGACTCTAACTCTTGAAGGCCCCCAGACTTTTTTTTTTTTTTATATGTTCTGGTTCCCACGAAAAGGAATATCCTGTAATGTTCAGAGAACATCGTGGGAACCAAGGGAAAGAAGGTAGGAGTTGGTGTTCTTCTTAAATTTCTGGAGGTTGTATGCCTCGGGGAACACCTCCCTAGGCAATGAGTTCCAAAGCCTCGCTGTTCGTTGGATGAACGAGTCTTTGGAAAGTGATGGCCTGCAGGTCTCCAAAGTGACCACGAAGGGGTGTGATGACTGAACTTGACGGGTTAATCTCGAAGAGACTGCCAAAGCAGGAACGATTGTTGATATTTCAGAAGAGCATCGCCCATGAAAATATCTGTAGGATAGAGACAAATCGCCAACTTTTCTACGGTGTTCCAGACAAGTGAGCGAGTTTGTAAGCGAGGCATCACCGACGAGACGAATTGCCCTTTTTTGGACAGAATCCAATAGCCTCAGGATATGTTTAGGTGCCGCGCTCTAAATATGGGAACAGTATTCCAGGACAGGTCGGATCTGTGCCTTATAGATCATAAGCAGCTGAGTGGGGGTGAAATAGCTCTTGGCACGAAACAAAAAACCAAGTGTTTGGGATGCACTTTTGGCAATGGACCTCACGTGATTTTCCCAGGAAAGGTTATTGCTGATAGTAATACCAAGCATCGATATGGATGACTTCAGTGGTATGGTTACTCCTGACAAAGTTATGTTAGGCACAGTGAGATCGGCTTTTCTAGAGAAAAGACATGCTTGTGTTTTATTTGCATTGAATTCTACCAAGTTATTAGATCCCCACTCGAGAATTGTTGCTAGGTCCATATTTATATTATTAACATTTCTTCCTCGTTCATTTCTGGTTTCACGGGCTGATATAGGGGCCCTGGAAGAGAAAGCGGTATGGAGGGTACTATCATCGGCAAAGCTGTGTACTGGACATAAAGTTGCTTTCAACAGGTCGTTGATGTGAAGTAGAAATAGTGTTGGTGCGAGAATAGATCCTTGCGGAACACCAGCATTTATGAGTAGAGTGTCAGATGAAACTCCATCGACCACTACATGGAGAGACCTGTTTGAGAGAAAACTAGCAAGCAGAGAACACAGCTGAGGGGGCAAGCCATAAGACGGAAGCTTGGCGAGGAGTCCCTGGTGCCAAACTCGATCGAACGCCTTGGAGATATCTAATGCCACAGCTAAAGTTTCTCCATACTTTTCAATAGATAGCTGCCATATATGTGAGACGTAAGCGAGCAGGTCACCAGTTGATCTCTGATGGCGGAAGCCATATTGCCTATCGTTGACAATTCCTGAGTCTTCCAGATATTTTATGAGCTCGATGTTGATGGCTTTTTCCATGACCTTTGAAATAATAGATAGCAGTGCGATAGGTCTGTAGTTGCTAGGTAGGGCCTTTTTGCCTTTTTTAGGGACTGGCTGTACTCTTGCAATTTTCCAATTGGACGGAAATACCCCCAAATTGTAAGAGTGGTTGAACAACTTGCAAAGAACAGGTGTTAGTTCGGGGGCACATTTCTTGAGAACAATCGGCGGGATTCCGTCAGATCCACAGGCTTTGTTGGTGACTGCAAATCATATTCATAAAACGGAATCTTGTTGACAAAGCTTGGGCAGTATATACTTATCATAGAATAAAACATGAAGTATGTATTAAACGAATAAAAATAAAAATAAAAGTATAAGTAAGGGTACAAACAGAATAAAATAGACACTACGTGAAAAGTGATAATAAGTCATATGTATATAAGTCATATGTAGAAGGTGTAAACATAGAACAAGACAGTTTGAAAGCTCCTCGGTTAGTCAATATGAAAATCTTAGAGAGTCAGCTAAAAGCGCTTGTTAAAATATTCCTGCAAACTATAATAGGGTTTATCAGATATAATTTGTTTGACTGCCTTGCTGAATTGGAAGTCATTCAAATAAGCAGATCTAATGTACAGGGGTAGATGATTCTACATTTTCCCACCATTGTAAAATATGGAGTCATTGGTGACATTTTCGGTGGGCATTGGGGGTTTCAGAGTGTGGCCGCTGTTCCGTGTGTTATAATGGGGGGAGAATGCAGCAAAATTCGAAATATATGCTTATTTATTAAAAAAACTGATTGCCATATGAATAGTGCAGTAATAGTTAGGATATTATTGTTCATGAGGAAGGTTCTACAAGAATCTCTTGGTTTGAGGTTAGATATATACCCTATGGGCATTTTTGTAATATCAGTCAACTTTTAAATAGAGTAGGAGCATGCTCCCCAAAACGGTATTCCATAACGTAACTGAGAGTCAATGAGTGCATAGTAAGCCATTTTAGCTGTGTTGAACCCTTATTCTTCGAAAATCACGTTGATAGCATAACATCTCGAGGAGATATCACTCAGTTGCTCTACGTGATCCTCAAATTTTATATCAGGGTCAATGAACACTCCTAGAAATTTTGTCTAATTTTTATTTTCCAATGACCTATCTTGAAAAAAAAGTTTGTTAAGCGAGCATCAAAATGATATTGAATTTGTTTTTGTTAAATTAAAAGATTAGATGTTTGCATCGCATCAATCTTCAACTTTTTTCAAATCGGCTGATATTATGTTGTGCTCACAAATGCAAAGAAAATGAACTTCCCAGAAATATTGATCTTGGTGATGTCATTCTCATACAACAAGAAAAGGGTAGGACCCAACACAGATCCTTGTGGAACTCCTAAGGTAATTTCATTTTTTTCTGAGAATTCCGCTGTTTTGGCCATTTGATTCCGTCCTGTTAGGACGGTTGGAGCTTCCTCAGCATTATTTTGTGATCAATACAGTCAAATACCTTTTACAGGTCACAAAACACTGCTGCTTTCTTTTGACCGGCATCTATCTCGAAATAAACTTAATTCAGGAATGAGAATATTGCATCGTGTGTTTTATTATTATTCTGAAAACCGAACTGGCTGTCACTGATGATATTATGTTAATTTGCGAATTCAAGAAGACTTTTTTTACTAATTTTTCAATGATTTTTGCGATGGTTGGAATGGGAGAGGGAAGGGAATTAGAGGGATCATTAACTGCCCTCATGCAGAGGAATGACAGTAGGAGTTTTCAGAAAAGAAGGAAATGAGCCTGTTTGGAAGGACAAATTTATTAGTGAAACCAATGAATTTAGGGCACTAAGAGGAAGGTTTTGTATTATTTTGCTCGATATTTCATCGTAACCTCTACTCCCAAATTTTCAAGATGGACTAATGGATCATATATGCTAGCAATGTTTTCACACATATTCTGTGCAATGGAGCAGTAGTATCAGGGCTTAGAGTAATGTTTTTTTGAGCTTCCTCTCAAGTCATTTATAATTGACCAGGTCTCTTCCATCTCATTGTGAGACTCGCTAAGTCTATTATTCTAAAATAATCCTTTTGCACGCTTGATTGTAGATCTATGGATTCTACGGTAATTATTGAAATAGTTTAAATAATACAGCTCATTAGTGAATTTCCGAATATTATGCATCGACAGCAGATTACTAAGAAAATTTCCAGTTTTTTCTGTTGATTTTGATTTTCTTTTTGGAAACGAAGCATTGTGAAAAAAGAGGATAGTTCATTATGAGAAAAAATACTTTCCTAGTCAGTCTAAAGACAATTCTGATAGAACCTAGTGTAATTTGTCCTCTGAACAGTTCCATATTAACATTTGTTTTGCTTCTTTGAAGACCAGGACGACAGTGAGCATCTAACTGCCTCATGGTCAGATAATCCTGAAGAGTTGACAATACTTTTTGCTCGTAGTTGCTACGAATATATTCAATAAGAGACGATGAAAATTGAGAGGCACGGGTATTGGTTTTAACATGCATACTTGAGTTGAAAGCCAGTAGTAGGTTTTTCAAAGAGTCACTGGTTGGCGTTTCAAGGTCATTATTCTTTATATTTGAATCGCCAGATACAATCAAAGAGCAGTTTACAGATCATTCAGATAGTATTAACTTTAAGTTATTTAAGAATATGTCAACATCTGAGGAGGGAGAACGATATATGCACAAAATATATAAGTTATACTTTTTACAATAACAGATTGAAAATTCGAAATTTTTGTCCTATAGTAAGCGCTGACGATCAGATCAGCCAAACAAAAATAAAATTCTCCAAAGAATTCGAAAATACGGAATTGAGAGGATAAATCAAACAAATGGTGTACAAACTAGAGATTAAATAAAAAAAGAAAATCGGGACGTGAAAGTCGAATACCTGACTCTGATTTCGGATATTCAAGATGAAAGTCGGGCTCACTACTTCAAAGTCGGACGCCGGAGATTAAAGTCAGACCCCCAAAATTCAAGGTTGGCGCCTGACTTCAAAGTCCAACCCCCCAAGATTAAAGTCGGGCACACATATTTTTTAACCGACGAAATCAAAAAGGAGGAGGTTCTTTAGATACCTCGAAGTTGGTCCCATAACAACCTGAAAATAAAAATCACCCTTAAGGGTTTAAGGGTAGAAAAATAGGGAAAATGTATCGTTCGCCCACTGAATTTTTACCCGTTAACCGAATCTACCACTCAATTACTCTGTACTGGATTATCCGATTCCGATGATTCGTTCTATATTGGATAGGGTATTCTTCAGGGTTGGTCATTTTTCAATTTGAAAAGGAACAATTCACCTTAAGGATATAAAAATGGGAATGATTGAATTTTCATCTGTGAACCGATTATGTTGAAAGTTGGCACACGTAGTTCTGATCACACTAAAACATAATGGATACCTGGAGTCAATTGAGTGGGTAGTAATTGGTAGATTTTAGCCATAAAAAAACACTTTTTAACAAAAGATGAACCGGACGAAAAAAGAAACTAAGGAGAAGAAAATATAATAAACCTTCTTAGTTTTGATATTAACTGAGCTCCTGAATTAATGTGAGTAACTAATTTTGAGTCGGCGCCAAACGAACAACCAAATTGAATTCCTTAAATAAAATAATCAAAACGCAGCCGTGCATCTCGCTGCTATCATTTTACGCTTTACCTAATTCAAATGCTTGTTTGGCGCTGACTCAAAATTAGTTACTCACATCAATTTAGGAGCTCAGTTATTATCAAAACTGAGAAGGTTTATTTAATGTTTTGCTTTTTCGTTTTTTTTTCGTTGGTTTCATTTTTTGTTGAAAAGTTTTCATCTTAGTAATTACCGACGAATAATTAATCTATTCCATATGTAGTTTTCAGAAGGAAAAGTTACTCTTTTTGTAAAAATCTACTTCTTAGTTGAAAATATCGGGAGGATTCAAGAAATGTTTGGAGTATTGAACTGATACATGTTTTCTTCGTTCCATTTTCGACATTTCCGTATCAGATCGTTTTCTGTATTTATAATGCTACACAAAATAAGTTCATTCTCGTGAAAATTCTGACAAAATTTTTCCCTGAAGATGGTCGTTTGCCAGAAAACGTTCGTGAATTGCAAATATCTTATTTTGTTCGCTATTGCCTGAAGGCCGAGTCGAATACGACAATATTTTTTTTTTTATGTTCTGGTTCCCACGAAAAGGGATATCCTGTAATGTTCAGAGAACATCGTGGGAACCTAGGGAAAGAAGGTAGGAGTTGGTGTTCTTCTTAAATTTCTGAAGGTTGTATGCCTCGGGGAACATCTCCCTAGGCAATGAGTTCCAAAGCCTCGCTGTTCGTTGGATGAACGAGTCTTTGGAAAGTGATGTTCTGCAGGTCTCCAAAGTGACCACGAAGGGGTGTGATGACTGAACTTGACGGGTTAATCTCGAAGAGACTGCCAAAGCAGGAACGATTGTTGATATTTCAGAAAAGCATCGCCCATGAAAATATCTATAAAATAGAGGCAAATCGTCAACTTTTCTACGGTGTTCCAGACAAGTGAGCGAGTTTGTAAGCGAGGCATCACCGACGAGACAAATTGCCCTTTTTTGGACAGAATCCAATAGCCTCAGGATATGTTTAGGTGCCGCACTCCAAATATGGGAACAGTATTCCAGGACAGGTCGGATCTGTGCCTTATAGATCATAAGCAGCTGACTGGGGGTGAAATAGCTCTTCGCACGAAACAAATAACCAAGTTTTTGGGATGCACTTTTGGCAATGTACCTCACGTGATTTTCCCAGGAAAGGTTATTGCTGAAAGTAATACCAAGCATCGATATGGATGGCTTCAGTGGTATGGTTACTCTTGACAAAGTTATGTTAGGCACAGTGAGATCGGCTTTTCTAGAGAAAAGACATGCTTGTGTTTTGTTTGGATTGAATTCTACCAAGTTATTAGATCCCCATTCGAGAATTGTTGCTAAGTCCATATTTATATTATTAACATTTCTTCCTCGTTCATTTCTGGTTTCACGGGCTGATATAGGGGCCCTGGAAGAGAAAGCGGTATGGAGGGTACTATCATCGGCAAAGCTGTGTACTGGACATGAAGTTGCTTTCAACAGGTCGTTGATGTGAAGTAGAAATAGTGTTGGTGCGAGAATAGATCCTTGCGGAACACCAGCATTTATGAGTATAGTGTCAGATGAAACTCCATCGACCACTACATGGAGAGACCTGTTCGAGAGAAAACTAGCAAGCAGAGAACACAGCTGAGGGGGCAAGCCATAAGACGGAAGCTTGGCGAGGAGTCCCTGGTGCCAAACTCGATCGAACGCCTTGGAGATATCTAATGCCACAGCTAAAGTTTCTCCATACTTTTCAATAGATAGCTGCCATATATGTGAGACGTAAGCGAGCAGGTCACCAGTTGATCTCTGATGGCGGAAGCCATATTGCCTATCGTTGACAATTCCTGAGTCTTCCAGATATTTCATGAGCTCGATGTTGATGGCTTTTTCCATGACCTTTGAAATAATAGATAGCAGTGCGATAGGTCTGTAGTTGCAAGGTAGGGCCTTTTTGCCTTTTTAGGGACTGGCTGTACTTTGCAATTTTCCAATTGGACGGAAATACCCCAAATTGTAAGAGTGGTTGAACAACTTGCAAAGAACAGGTGTTAGTTCGGGGCACATTTCTTGAGAACAATCGGCGGATTCCGTCAGATCCACATGCTTTGTTGGTGTTGAGACCCAGCAAAATCTTTCTGATAGTACGTTGGCGAAAGGTGATCTCGGCATGTGACTGTCAATAGGTGTAATGTTCGGGGTTGTTTTCCCGATGAATCTAGAGTGGAATTTCCAGCAAATAGGTGCGCAAAGATATTGGCTTTTTCCTGGCAGTCGTTGCTAGTGTTCCATCTTCTTTGGTTAGAGGAGGAAATGAGCTGAAGTGAAGTTTCTTCCCACAGCTTTGGTGAAAGACCAAAATGAACGGGATCCGTTAGGACATTCAGCAAGTTTTGATCTTATTTTGGCATTGTGGGCATCTTTTGAGCATTCTATTGTCTCTTTGCATATGCCTCTAACCTCGACATATGCTGCTCTGGTCTCAGGGCCCGGATTTTTTAGCCATCGATGGTATGCTGCCTATTTGGAAGCCACAGCTCTAGAGCAGTTTCTGTTGAACCAGGTCCTATCGGATGATGTTCTTCTTTCGGTATTCGGTATGTAAGTTTGCATCCCCAACATGATGATTTCAGAAATTGTCTCAGCACATCGTGTTGGATCTACTGAAGAGAAACAAACTCTCTTCCATGGAAACGCTGAAAAAAACATATGAAGACCTTCCCAGTCGGCCGAATTGTAATGCCACATGAGACGGGGTGGTATTGTGCAGCTCGATGGTAAATGGAAAGAGCATGTTGTGGAGATGAGGGTGTTATCGGAGTTTCCAAGTGGGGCACAAACTTCTATTCTATACGGGTCAGGATTGGTGGTGAGGAAAAGATCTAGTGTATTGGCAGACTGGTTGTTGACATCAGGGATGCGGGTTGGTAGCTCGACCAGTTGTTCTAGACCATGAGTGATGGCGAAGGCCTCGGCTTGACGACCTGCATCATCTGTTTTGTTAGAGAATTTGAGCCAGGCAGCGCTATGTACATTAAAGTCTCCCATGATTATGGTTTCAGCTGTTGGATGGTTCTCCTGAATGTAGTCCAGTTTGAGTGATAAAAACTCAAAGAGGTCGTTATATGAAGGTTCATTAGGTGATAGGTAAAGGCAGCAGAGGAACTTAGTCAGTTTGGTATCAGATAGCTTGAACCACATCACATCAAAGTCTTTCGGTTCCAAACTCTCTTCACGCTGGCATGAAAGGCTTAGCGTAAAGGCAGACTCCACCTTTGAACCTGAATCGAGAATGGAGTTCGTAACCAGGACAAAGCATATGGACCTTGTTGGTGGACGAGTTTACTTGTGTTTCTGTTAGAGCCAGAATATCCGGTTTTTTCATCTGTAGGTGATGGTGGACGTCATTGATGTTCTTGTTGAGTCCGCGGATGTTGCAGAAATTAATTTTTAATGTTGAGTCCCCTCGAGTACCTCTCGCCCGGAAATCCGAATGGAGAGGTATTTTACTTCCGGAGTGTTTTACTCTAGGAGACTTCATCATTATTACTACTATTAGGATGCACCTGAAAATAAAGGAGGAATTGGGGAAAAGGAAAGAGGGAGACCGGAAAGTATCGACCGAACACTGAAACATGGAATGATTCATTTCACAGCACACAAAGTCGATATGGTGGTATCTCACCGGGCGATGAGACCATCCTCCACCTACGGTTATCCTTTTAGTCGCCTCTTACGACAGGCAGGATTTACCATGGGGCTATTCTAAAGCCGACCCCATACAGCTAAATATATTGTTTACTTTACAAATCTATGTTATTTGACAAAAATCATACATAGAACCTGCTTCATTTTCAGTTATTTATATAGTTTGACTTTGGATTGCACAAATTCATGGCTTTGTTAAACTGATTGACTCGAACGAAATAACTTCGAAAGAAAGGAGCGTACAGGGCAAACACAAAATGAGACTTTATTAAAAAATAATTATTAGCCATTTTCTTAGAGAGAAACTTGAAAGTTGTGGAGATCATGGAGCAATATCAAACGATCTAAATTTTGACAAATTCGTATGGAAATGATAGATTGAGAATTTTTTCAATCCTAAACAGCCGCCATTTCAAAACTACTCAATTAATTTGGCCCCTCTCGGAAATCAACTGAGATATTGATGGAAAGTATTTTTGAAACAAATTTTGTTTCGATTGGTTGAAAAATAGGCCCCATTTCTATGTCCATACAGTGTCCGTCATAAAGTTGGCTACATATGGGAAAAACAATTGTTAATGAAATTCCTGAAAAACTCTAATGGCGGTTCGTACATGCATGTCTGACAATTAAAAAAATCCGTTGCGACGTGTATCACGTGACCTCAGATTTGACGAATTAAAAAAAAGTTGTCTGTGGTACCGAAAACTGGGTAAATTGACAAGATATCGAAAAATTTATTGAGAAAAGTGTTCAGAATCCAATGAGGATCACATGTACCAATTCTGAAACAGATTGAAAAAAATAATCAAAAATACAATTTTATTCCTCTACCCTTACTAAGAAACATTATACATTCTTGTTTTTTGTGGAAACAGCTTTGATAACCTAAATCACATGACTTTGGGTCAAAACTAATCAAATATTTGTGGAATTTGCGGGAGATTAACTATGAAAACACGATTTAGTCTTGTCACTAGGTGTAGTCATGCCCTGTATATTGATGCACATGAGCTTATTCGATATTCTCAACCCGTAAATAAAATTTAAACCAACTAATATTTGTAATTGAAACTCAATAATACATTATTTATCCTTGCCAAATTTAATATTGGTTAGTAAATTTGAACTTCAATGACTTGGCTATATTTTTTGATTTTATAAGGCGGCTTTGAAAAAAGATCTACTTTCGTTGTAACAATAACAAATGTCACAATAACTTATTGACAATTTTGTTGAACATATCGTTCTTTGAAAGATAAGTGCCATGTGAAGTGGAATGAATAGAAAAATAGAATTAAACGGTTTTCTTCACATAAAGGATTCAATATAAAATTTAACCAGAAAATGGTAGATCTCAGGTGAGAAACAACTACTTTCCTGGCAAATACCACGCAGAACGTTGAATGATATTCACCTGAAAATCCATGCATACTTCCATATAATATCAATGGACATTGAATGCTTTCTGATAAGCTCGATTATGTTTAATTCATGTCGTGTTCACCTAACAATCCGCATACCGGTTTCAGGCTTCTTGGCCCTCATCAGAAAGGAACATTTGCATTCAATGTCCATTGATATGATATGGAAGTATGCATGGATTTTCAGGTGAATATCATTCAACGTTCTGCGTGGTATTTGCCAGGAAAGTAGTTGTTTTCCACCTGAGATCTACCATTTTCTGGTTCAATTTTATATTGAATCCTTTATGTGAAGAAAACCGTTTAATTCGATTTTTCTATTCATTCCACTTCACATGGCACTTATCTTTCACTATATGCTAGACGGGCTTGCCACTCCTACTGAGGAGGAATCTTTTATTTAGAAACCTATCGAGGTGGGAGATTTTCGGAGTGTTTCTTTCTGTCACTAGGTACCGCCAGTTAAAGTTTATCATTTCCGGCGTACCTATAGGTGTTACAAGCTCGATGATGGTTTGTTTACGTTGTATCTCACTTCAGCCAGAGTTCTTTGGACCTTTGGCTGGTTGACTACTCCGTACTGATGAGGGCCAAGAAGCCTGAAACCGGTATGCGGATTGTTGGGTGAACACGACATAAATTAAACATAATCGAGCTTATCAGAAAGAAACATTTGCATTCAATGTCCATTGATATTATATGGAAGTATGCATGGATTTTCAGGTGAATATCATTCAACGTTCTGCGTGGTATTTGCCAGGAAAGTAGTTGTTTTTCACCTGAGATCTACCATTTTCTGGTTCAATTTTATATTGAATCCTTTATGTGAAGAAAACCGTTTAATTCGATTTTTCTATTCATTCCACTTCACATGGCACTTATCTTTCACTATATGCTAGTCGGGCTTGCCACTCCTACTGAGGAGGAATCTTTTATTCAGAAACCTATCGAGGTGGGAGATTTTCGGAGTGTTTCTTTCTGTCACTAGGTACCGCCAGTTAAAGTTTATCTTTTCCGGCGTACCTATAGGTGTTACAAGCTCGATGATGGTTTGTTTACGTTGTGTCTCACTTCAGCCAGAGTTCTTTGGACCTTTGGCTGGTTGACTACTCCGTACTGATGAGGGCCAAGAAGCCTGAAACCGGTATGCGGATTGTTAGGTGAACACGACATAAATTAAACATAATCGAGCTTATCAGAAAGAAACATTTGCATTCAATGTCCATTGATATTATATGGAAGTATGCATGGATTTTCAGGTGAATATCATTCAACGTTCTGCGTGGTATTTGCCAGGGAAGTAGTTGTTTTTCACCTGAGATCTACCATTTTCTGGTTCAATTTTATATTGAATCCTTTATGTGAAGAAAACCATTCGATTTTTCTATATCGTTCTTCATCAGTTTTTGTCTTTTTCAATCTATCAATAGAAATGGCCAAAATTGAGTATTCAAGAAAAAATATAAATAGTATTGCTATATGGCGAAAACTATCATAGCACGAGAGAAGTAGCTGAAATTTTCACAGGAAGGCATCCAGACCAAAATTTGCATTTTAATACGGTGGCAAAGATATGACAAACATTTAAGGAAACTGGTTCGGTTGAAAACAAATATAAAAGTGTTCACGTTAAGCCTGTTGTAAATAATGTAAACAATGTTTCACTGAGACACCAAGAGTTTCGATGAAAATTATGGCAGAAAAGGAAGAAATATCTCAAACCTCTGTTACACGAATTTCAAAGCAAGAATCTTCACCCATGCAAACCAGTATTTGTGCAAGTACTGCGGGACAGGGATTATGTGCATGGTTCTAGGGAATGTTAGAAGACAATCGCGATTTCTCAAAAAATGTGCTATTTTCTAGCGAAGCAACTTTTACCTCAAACGATGTCGTCAGTTCTCAAAACTGTAGATGGTGGGCACATCATAATCCTTATTTTATTATTGAAGCCAAGGACCAATATAGTTTCAAAGTGAATGTATGGTGTGGAATTTTAAATGAGCGAATTATAGGTCCCTTCTTCTTTAGACAAAGTTTAAATGGCGAACGGTATTTGAACTTTTCACGGACCGAGATATCTACATTTATAGCCAACCTGCCATTACAAGAGCGAATTTGTTTATTTTTTCAACAATAGGGGGCTTCTATTCATTCTACGAATCAAGTGCGGGAGTGGTTGAACAATGAGTTTGGTGAGCAGTGGATAGGTCGATATTCAGGTAATCCTTGGCCTCCTAGGTCTCCAGACCTAACGCCGTGTGATTTCTTTTCATGGGGTTACCTGAAAAGCAATGTTCATAAACAACGCCCATTTCGAAATGTAGAACATTTAGAAATTTGTATGAGGAATAGTGCAGCACTGATCAACAGAACTATGTTGAAAAATGTTCGCCGCGAAATGTTTTTCAGAACAATTTTATGTATGGAGTGCGAACGTGGTCAGGTAGATATTGAAAATTTGACATTGTTTGTTTATTGAGTTTTTTTTATTTTTCCACATCCACCCAAACAATACTAAATTCACTCAGGATAAATGATGTATTATTGAGTTTCAATTACAAATATTACTTGATTTGAATTTTATTTACGGGATGAGAATATTGAATAAGCTCATGTGCATCAATATACAGGGCATGACTACACCTAGTGACAAGACCAAATCGTGTTTCCATAATTAATCTCCCGCAAAATGTCTATTCCACAAATATTTGATTAGTTTTGCTGCTACAATTTAATGCACTATACCAGTCTGTTGAATTGTTATAACTACTGGAAAAAAATGTTTTACTCTAATTCTTGCTTATGTAAATTAATATTATTTTCATAAGCACTAACATAACTGCCACCTTTTTCAAAAGTTATTATATCACAATTCTAGTGATTCGAAATTGTTGTATGATAACCTAATGAAATGCCTCATCATATCATAAAATTATAATAGAATGCAATTCGTTTCAAGGATGTCTGTACATTATAATAAAAAAGCTACTATTGAGCTCTGTAGTTTTTCATGTGGGTCGCTATAATTCGCTACATATGAATATTTGTGTCTACAATGTATTACAAATTATAGAGATAATAGATTATTAAAATTCATTTAGAAAATATCCTATATATGTTATTTGCGACTTTTGCAGTTTCCACACGAGAATGATTTCACATGAAAGTAATTGCAAAAAAATATGGCATTATTTAACATATTATTCCTACGAAATTGACAATAAATCAGAAAATGCCAAAGTATGAGCCACTGAATGGAATAATCACGAAAGTTCCTTTGTCGAAATAACTCATATGAATTGGGAAAGTTATTGCTTGAATGAAATATCAGATGTAAGTAACTTCCACAAATTTGGACGACGACTTCAGATACCTAGTTCTATGAAGGGGAGCTGGGATATTAGTGAACATGGAGCTATTGACCTAATCAGAAGGAATAAGACGAAAGGCTTCGAACAGGAATACTTAATGAAGAGTGACCCGAAGATGTATTCAAGTGTACAAAAATAAGCGAACCCGTGATATCAAATATCAATGATATAGCTATTATGTTCATCAATAAAATATAACTCCAGATTTGGTGATTGGGGCGTTAGAATCGAAGTTTCCAGAGCTTTCCATATCAGTAAAGGAAAATGACGGTCAGATGGATTATGTGCTGGATGTAATGGAAACCATTAGCAGAAGCGCGATTGAGAAGGGATATACACTAGCTCTCTATATGATGCTGATGAGAAAATTGGGACAGAGGAGAGAAGACTCAGAGAAACTATATAGGCAGTTTTGAGGAGTTGAGGAAACCATGAAACTGCACTCCAGTAATCAATTCGCAGTGATATTCAATGGGAAAATTGTAGATTATCATCCAGGGAAATTCCAGGAATATATCTTCTCCAACAATGGCATCCACGTCATATCGTAGATTGTATATGGCTGTTCAGCCTTTCTGTATCTCGACCTATGAGATATTTTGTACATTACCCTCCATCTATTCGAGGCCCAGGATTCCGAGACTCCTTACCAAGTTCATCAGTTTCCTGGGAGCTGGGTTCCTGATGTCTGAGGGCGTTATCAGAACCCCTCCGAGGAACTTGAGCCTTTTGAAAAACAATGCTTGGTAGTCGCAAAGCAGGTGTTCTGCAGTTTCAGGGAAAGTTTCGCAGTAACGGCACAGTTCACTGTCTGATCTGTCCATTCTTTTGGGGTGATACCTTAGAGGAAAATATCAATTGAGAAGTCCCGTTAGCAGTTTCAAGTCTTTCTTGTCCAATTCTAGAAGCTGTTCATCTTTCCATGGCGATGGGCTCAGGAGCCTTTTCGCTTGTCTTTGTCCTGGAACCTCATTCCAGTGGTTATTTATGTGGTAGGTTTCCCAGCTCCGAAAATCTTTCTGAATGTGGGCTTTGGAGAGACCAGATAAGGGTTCTGGGCCAGAAAATTGAGTGTTTGCCCCTTCCTTGGCAAGGCTGTTTGCTATTTCATTGCATTTGATTCCCTTGTGACCTGGCACCCACATCAGGGTAACCTGATTGTTCGTACCCAGTTGTCTTAGGAACTCACAATTATGTGATTTCAGAACTTTCAATGCTGCTTGGCTATCTGATAGAATATAGATCTTTGCAACGGTCCCTCAAGAACTAATCAGATTAATCCCACCCAAATGCTGCAGAACTATTGCCTATAATGACGATCTGAGCCTTATAGTGGAAAGAAACAATGAATTAATGAGAAGTAATAAACTAAATCGGATTCCGCACAAAACGGAAACCGTAATAATAAAAGGCACAAGGGACCGTGAGAGTGTCACGTTCAAAATCGTAGATTTCGAAGTTACACCGCAAAAATGCGTATTTCGGTATCAGACTATAAAATTCTCCATTGTTAGTGGAATAATTTGTTTTCAAGCAAAGTGATATTAGATTTCCAAATTTGTCTTTGTATATCACCGAGAATTGGCTGATTCCATTGCATCTGTGATCAATTATGATGATCAGTTGATGTAAGATATTCGTAAATAATATTGAGGAATATTGAGGGGACAGTTTGAAACAAAATGGAATAAATTCAATGGACATAGTCCTCAAAGGAAAGTGTTAACTTTAGCCACGTGTTTCGGCTTTCGGCCCTCATCAGTACGGTGAAGAAGTGCAAGGATGAACAACACTTGATAGTAAACGACAAATCAACGGAGTCAACAAATGTTGCTAACAATTAATCCACTAACGCAACCTATTGATGTCTAGACGTCCTCATCGACATTTTCTCATGGAGAAGGAAAAGCTACTGCTAATGTTCAGGTGTATAACATATTGTTTCAAAGTTATTTTCAAATATCACACTGATATGAGTCTAGAACATAACCGTTTTTTGTTGTACTCACCTAGTCCAATCCCTGGAAACGAATGTATTATCAAAATGTCGAAATTCCAGCATCTCTTTTGGCTACTACAAACACTGTTTATTTTCCTTCTTCCTATCAGTGTAATCCTCGGACAATTATTCACCTTTTCCTAGAAAAAGAATATATCGATGACAGAACCGGCAAAGCACCAAATGTTGTTCGTCTTTGCACTTCTCCGCCGTACTGATGAGGCCTGAGAGCCCAAAATACGTGTCTACGGTTGAAACTTCTCTTTGAGGGCTATGTCTATTAAATTCCTTCCATTTTGTTTAACAGTCCCCTCGGTATTCCTCCCTCTCATCTCTATAATCCTGGACTCGGATGTCACGCAGGTAGCTATAGCTGCCTCCGTGGTGACGTTGGTTGTTGCCCTGAACTGGAGGGTCTGCTAACCGGAACTGTTTTCCATGAGGGTGTAACATTTGTCGACTAGTGGTATAGTCCATCCAATATCAATTGCAGAAGCTGTTTCTATAGGGGGCAAATAAAAACTCACTTCGCTAACACGAGCGTATATGCGAAGAAACGGAACGGAAAATAATGTGTACTACTCGTAAACATTCTCCGTCGGCGAAGGGAAAATCAAAAGAGCCGATAGTCAACGTGGACTTGAGTGATTGCTGTCACCGATTCGTCTGGGCCAATCAAGTCGGGACATCAATGCTTGGGGGTGTATCTATACGATGGTAGGTCATGAATCACGCGTTATATTTGTGTTCAAATAGATCTGAAAGATTAAAAACCAGTAGCGTCTGTGGTCTTGGTGTGTGCCGATCGACATACGTTTTAGGATATAATGATAACCTACATCAAACAATGAAAGAAATTATTTTTCTTTCTTGATGAATTTGTACAAATAAAAGCTTGTCTTGAATTTTTCATTTCATTATTTATGAAGTATTTTCAAAATCTTAAAATATCTAAATAAAATTAGTTATCTCCGCCACTGCTGCTCACAGGATTTCGCCGCCAGACTTTTTTATGCTTCTGCAATTGATCTTGGGAAAACTATACTACGATCACCAGTTGAATTACTAGCTTCAGGATGAGCCCATAGACGCCACATTTTTCACGACACAAAAATCGAATAGACACCTCAAAATAGACACAACTGACACAACGGAATATCAGGTAGGTAATGATTTAATGTTGTTTAACTTTCCCCCTTTCATTTCTGAAATTGGAAAGCGGTCAGTTCTCAAAACAGTCTTGTTTTCCAAATCTGGAAGGTAATTTATTTTGTAACCGTAAGTAGACCATCATCGCTATAATCTCGTTAATAGCGCATTAGTACTGAAAGTCTGGTGGCCAGGTAAGTAAATTTTATTATTTAGACACATTCAAACATATCTTACCAAGGGTTCTAAATCAACCTTAGGAGATTTTTATTATCAAATAAATTTGAATACAAAACTGTGAACAAAAGCCAATATAATGGAGAACCCACTATATGAAAATGCCAAACTATTTCATGAGATATTTAATGCGGACCTGGGAATCTTTCAAGGGACACACACTTTCATTGCTCATCTATATTTCGAACAATAGGTAATAATGAGGGTCGTCGGCTACTATTGGTTTACGACCTCCTTAGATTTCTGGTCGCACTTTACCAAATAATGCTTTCATTGGTGTCGAAATTCAGATTTGTGCAACTCAATAAACTCCTCTATAACTTGAGTTCGCACCCGCTTTGTCATATTCCGTATAGTATTCTATAAAAAAAATTACCGGTAACAAGAAATAAATAACAAAAACGAGCGGTTTTGTGAAAACAGCGTGAGACTCTCGTCCAACAATTATCTGGCTTCAACTGAACTGAAACCCGTGCAAGTTTTCGGTGAATCACACAGACGCGCAGTAATACTCAACTGCGCGATTAGAACGAATTGTTTTTCGATTCTTCCTGACTCGCTTTTTGAGTCTGGCCGCCTGTACAGTTTCATAGATCGTGGTATAGTCCATCCAATATCAATGGCAGAAGCTGTTTCTATAGGGAGCAAATGAAAACTCACTTCGCTAACACGAGCGTATATGCGAAGAAACGGAACGAAATATAATCTGTTCTATTGTATACAGTCTCCGTTGGCACAAAGAGCCCGCTGGTCAACGTGGACTTGAGTGACTGCTGTCTGTTCTACAACCGATTCGTCTGGGCCAATCAAGTCGGACATCAATGCTTCTATACGATGGGAGGTCATAAATCACGCGTTATATTTGTGTTTCAATAGCTCTGAAAGATTAAAAACCAGTAGCGTCTGTGGTCTTGGTGTGTGCCCATCGAAATACGTTTTAGGATTTAATAATAACTACATCAAACAATGAAAAAAATTATTTTTCTTTCTTAATGTATTTGTATAATTAAAAGCTTGTCTTTAATTTTTTTTTAATTTTTCATTATTTATGAAGTATTTTTGAAATCTTGAAATATCTAAATAAAATTAGTTATCTCCGCCACTGCTGCCCACAGGATTTCGCCGCAAAGTTTTTTATGATTCTGCAATTGATATTGGGAAAACTATACCTACGCTCCAGTTCACCTGCGCAAGTCAACTGTATAGATATACTGCTACGTGTATGGCCGTCCTAAGATTTTCCAATTTGACAATCCTAATCACATCATGAATATACACGTTCATGATTGATATGGAGGAATGTTGGTGGTCGATTCGGGATACAATAGATTACATTGCCCAATGAAAAATACCTCTCACACCTCTGTTATGGGAGTTGTCGAAGAAATATGTGGTTGTCATATTTCCTTTGTTAGAACTTTAAACCGCGATTTCAGTTTACTGGGATTAATCTTGGTAAAAATTACCCGCAAACAAATCAGTCAGTCCGATGGCTGAGCGATTGTGCCAGGAATTAAAATATTAATGAGTTACGAGAAAGGCACAAAGTAATATGAACATATTCGACAGGGAATTTATTACTAGCGCTTGCTATAAAGACCGATAGATCGTGTAGAATACACGTATTAGCAACATTCCTTTCTCCCGATGTAATAAATTTCGTACGAGTATCCTGACGACAATTTCGTTTCAAAAATCCCGGTTAATAAAATATTATCCTTCGGTATAAACAGAATTTGAATGCTCGCTGGAATTATTACTTATAACCATATCAATGAGTAACTTTTGCAGGAATAAATGGCCGATACGTCGTCGTAAATAACATAATTATCCCTGCTGAGAATCCATAAAATGAAAAATATGCCTCGGTGTGAGTTAGTCATCGATATTTTACTATTATTGGGGATAAATACGCTAATGAATGTTGAGATACTTCGAATTTATTGATGTATAAAATAGGATAATTATTGTTTATAAATTGCGCTCATTAAAATTAATATAGTCTTAAATTCCTCCCTGTGAAAACATTCAATCTAGTGTAAGACGATATGAAACTTTATTATGTTCTGAATTCTCCACATCCCAGATCCAGCTTGGAGAAAAATCATGAGAGGAGGCAACAATTCCTCCAAGGAAAGTTAATTCAAATTTGGCAAATCTTGTTTTCAGTTATCATCATCTGAAGACGATTGCATTTACAAGTAATCGAAACACCGTGAAAAACAATTAGGATGGTGGACGTCCGAAACGAGAGTAACCAAGTTACCACATCGTCTACAACTTTCAAACAAAAACTGACAAGAAGCGATTCATGAAATTTTACCGAATAGCATTAAAAAATATTACAATGCAATCTCAAATATAATTTTATAACAACCCGTTTATTTTATAGGATATAAATTCTGTCTTATTTCTTTTTCCTCTTTTCTGTTTGAGTTGAAGAAAGAGTCATGTGCTTTCTCATGGGATTATATTATTTTTATTCGACAAATTAAAATATTTGCTTTCGTTCACTTGATATTTGTGTTTGTATTTACAATTTTGATTTCAAAATATTAATTCAGTAAAGAGTTTGTCCAAAGTACAGTAAATATTATTTTCATGTGAATTCCGAATGTATCGTTGTAGGTCTTCCTTTATTAAACAACGTATAGTTCAGTCACAAAACTTATATGGACATCTCATTTTAGGTTATACCATTTGATACTTGTAACTGAATTATTAACGCTGTTCAGATAAATTTTTTATGGATGATGTATCGAATTGAGAAAGGTATTTCGCATATGAGGTAAATGGGATAAAATGAGTTTATCGACATTTATCGTGGGTAGACTACTATCAAACCATTCAATTATCTTTGGGAAATCACTTCCTGCAATACATTTTTTATTTTCCCAAGTATTTGTTCTATATAAAACAGATGTCTCATCTGCAAGACTCACTATGTCTGCTTCAAATCCTGTATAATGTTAGTGAGATAAAGGTCCTAGTACGTTCCTTGGAGTACACCATATCTAATTGTTTTGAGCCTATTTTATTTTTTATCTTCTAACTCTTGAATAATGAATACTGTGTACCTCGAAACCACACCCTTATAAGACTTCAAAGTTGGATGTGACCAACCGTATTAAAAGCTTTTGCTAGGTCGACAAAGATTCATAGGGTTGGTGTCCTTTTGTCTACGTTTGTTGCTATTTCATTCATTACACTTGATAATGCATCCTGCGTTAAATATTTTCGTTGTCGAAAACCATGATGTTTTGTTGAAAGAACATTGTTTTTTTCGAAGAAGTTTACAAGGCTTTTCTTGATGACCTTTTGAAGAGATGGGGCGTTAGTTGGTCACATTCATCCTCTCGCGATTTTTGTGTATCGTACTCACAACAGATATATTGAAGGCTTGAGGTCAATTTGCTTCTGTGGAAGACTTGTTGATAATGTATGTTATTGGGGCAGTTATTTAATTCACAATCATTTCAAGATATACCGCTCTCAAATTATCTAGGCGTGATGATTTTATGTTCTTCAATAAGACATTCATATTAAATATTCTAGTTTTATTACATCTTTCGAAAAATGAATGGACTCGGTTTACGTTCGATAAAGATTTTCTCAAAATTTTGCTTGCAAATTTTTCTCCTTTTGATATTTTTTTTTTTTTTTATGTTCTCGTTCCCACGAAAAGGGATATCCTGTAATGTTCAGAGAACATCGTGGGAACCTAGGGAAAGAAGGTAGGAGTTGGTGTTCTTCTTAAATTTCTGAAGGTTGTATGCCTCGGGGAACACCTCCCTAGGCAATGAGTTCCAAAGCCTCGCTGTTCGTTGGATGGTCTTTGGAAAGTGATGTTCTGCAGGTCTCCAAGGTGACCACGAAGGGGTGTGATGACTGAACTTGACGGGTTAATCTCGAAGAGACTGCCAAAGCAGGAACGATTGTTGATATTTCAGAAGAGCATCGCCCATGAAAATATCTATGAAATAGAGACAAATCGCCAACTTTTCTACGGTGTTCCAGACAAGTGAGCGAGTTTGTAAGCGAAGCATCACCGACGAGACGAATTGCCCTTTTTTGGACAGAATCCAATAGCCTCAGGATATGTTTAGGTGCCGCACTCCAAATAGGGGAACAGTATTCCAGGACAGGTCGGATCTGTGCCTTATAGATCATAAGCAGCTGACTGGGGGTGAAATAGCTCTTGGCACGAAACAGAAAACCAAGTTTTTGGGATGCACTTTTGGCAATGGACCTCACGTGATTTTCCCAGGAAAGGTTATTGCTGATAGTAATACCAAGCATCGATATGGATGGCTTCAGTGGTATGGTTACTCCTGACAAAGTTATGTTAGGCACAATGAGATCGACTTTTCTAGAGAAAAGACATGCTTGTGTTTTGTTTGCATTGAATTCTACCAAGTTATTAGATCCCCACTCGAGAATTGTTGCTAAGTCCATATTTATATTATTAACATTTCTTCCTCGTTCATTTCTGGTTTCACGGGCTGTTATAGGGGCCCTGGAAGAGAAAGCGGTATGGAGGGTACTATCATCGGCGAAGCTGTGTACTGGACATGAAGTTGCTTTCAACAGGTCGTTGATGTGAAGTAAAAATAGTGTTGGTGCGAGAATGGATCCTTGCGGAACATCAGCATTTATGAGTAGAGTGTCAGATGAAACTCCATCGACCACTACATGGAGAGACCTATTTGAGAGAAAACTAGCAAGCAGAGAACACAGCTGAGGGGGCAAGCCATAAGACGGAAGCTTGGCGAGGAGTCCCTGGTGCCAAACTCGATCGAACGCCTTGGAGATATCTAATGCCACAGATAAAGTTTCTCCATACTTTTCAATAGATAGCTGCCATATATGTGAGACGTAAGCGAGCAGGTCACCAGTTGATCTCTGATGGCGGAAGCCATATTGCCTATCGTTGACAATTCCTGAGTCTTCAATAATTCAATCTCTCCGGGATATCTGTTTCTTATTTGTGATTTGCCCATTATCAGTTTAACCTTGTTGTAGGTTCATTTGGTATTTTTTTATTCGTCAATGGATTATTGATTTGCATAATTTTGATGAACCGTTTTATTATTATTCAATTCCTTCTGATATTATTTTGTTTCAATGAGAGTATGATGGTGAAAATGGGCAAGCCTCATATATTTCAAAATCATCGAACAAATTTAAGATACCTTGCTTCTTGTAATCCAGATGGAATGAACGATTATTCCTTCGAAATTGTAAGTGTGTATAATGACTATGCTCAAGTATCGCAACTCATTCGTTGATCCATTCATAACTCAATTGATTGATTACTTCACCGAAAATACTTAATTTTCAGTCCATGGAAAATGTCACTGGATGAGCCCATTCAGCAAGTTGCTAATCATCACTTGTCGGTCAGATTTGTTGTTGTTGTTGAATATCCACTGCAAGTGGGGAAGTAACAAAAAACAGGAAAAATAAAACAACGGTTGAAAAGTAAGAGGGAAAGAGGAAGAAAGCATGCATTCATTGAAAAAAACCAGAAGATAAAGTCCATTTAAAAAAAAATTTTTTATTGTTTAATAAAAATATTGAAGATGGGTTTTTGTGTAGAAATTGATGATTTGCGATTCTCTCCAAGATACAAAAAAAGTCTTATGAATCTGTTGCTGAGAGTTGAAAGGGCCAATGTCAATATTTTGAGGTTTTGAGTAAATAATTGCATTATATTTCTTTTCTTGCTCACTTTCATATGCTAAGACGGCCAATGTCAAATTCAACTAATGGCATATCCATAGATAGCATATGTCACTGTAAACTCATCCATATCATTAAAAGCTCAACAACTTCAATTGCAATTTTCTCGTTTTTGAAAATTTTCACATTGGCCCTTTCAGCTCCAAGCCACAGATATGATGGTCATATATGTTGATATTCATTTTTGAAAAAATAACAGACAAACATATGCAATATGATGTTTTTGAACCTATTTCATTTTGGTCAATTTCAAAAATTGAAGCGGCCATTCGATGTGTTCAGACATTAACGGCTTCAACCATCAAACAATCAGACGATATTATGAAGAATATCTTTTGAATGAGCCCAAGAACAAGTTTGTAACTATTGCTGATCATTTGGTACATGCATTTGTTTTCTTCGATCGATACCGCTCTCACTTTCCTTGAGGTGTTGAAAGCTGCTTCTGTTCCAGAGAACGAATGAAAGCTTAACTGCATATCCTTCGTATTTCAATATTCTTCAATCCTTCAGTGATTACCTGCATCGCCAACTGTTCTTTGAAATCTCCCGGGGCCTTTGGATAGGCCTCTCTACATCTGCTCCAAACTCCTGCAAACTTCCACCCGATTTCTGCACTTGTGTTTTCAACTGAGCCCGATACGGCTGCTCTTGATTTTGGTCGCAATTAGGTCTCCATACTTGCGCTGCCAGCCTTCTGGGATCGTCTGTATCATTCACAAGGCAAGTCCTCCCAAGGCAACTATGAGTGAGGGTAGCTTTTTTACGTTGTTCCATCCATTGGCCGTTGCCGCAGCTTCAAACTGTCAACGATATAGGGTCATTGCGACTGTTCATCAAAAGTCGAAAGATTCCCGGTATTGTTTGATGTAGCAACCCTGTCATGGGCATCTTGGATCTTCAGTGGAGCAACTAAATTCTCTAGTAATTCTCGCACCACCCACACTTCTCTCTTTGCCGCTCGGTTTTCTGGACAATCTGCTCGAAAATATTTTCTGTTGTTCTCGTTCTTTATTCTCTTCTTCAAGAATTTTCCGAAAATATTCCTGCAACCGATCATTTTCCACTTGTTTCACAATCTCTCGTCGTTCCTCCTCCTTCAGTCAACGAACCTTGGCTGAGGTTCCACTTCCTCTTGTTTTTCCATCCGCCGTTGTTCCTCCTCAATCCGTTCTTCTTCCAGCAGTCGTTTCTCTTGCTCGGCAAGCTGCCGCTTGATAATTTCCATTATCGTAATATATATTTTTTGTATTCACCAACAAGTGATATCCTCACTGCTGGCACCAACTGATACGAATCTGGGGTTCGTGTCTATTTCAAATACTCAACTGATTATTGTGTGTTCATTTCCACTTCTTCAAACAACCCACTACTTCACCCCCACAATTAAATAAATCAATCCCAATTCACTGTCCAAGATACCGCAAGCGAGCCTCCTTCAAAATTGTACTATACTCCAACTAATTGAATAACTAACTATATGTCACTTGCACGCGATGCATTATATAGAGAACTCATTAGTAGATACAAGAAATTCCTGAAAAATTCTCGAAGTTTCGAAGGATATTGAAACAGCATGTAGTGCCGTACAGTATTCGTTTCCGTATCAGTATATAAAAATTTTGGTTTATATATATATATATATATATATATATATATATATATATATATATATATATATATATATATATATATACATATATAAATTTAGAAATAACGACTGAAAATTGGTATGAACAGTGGAGAATAACGGGGATCTTCAGTCAGCACAAGAGTTGAACTATGAAAAACTCTTTAATACGATGGACCAAGCTTTCGTTTCAATTTTGAAACTTCTTCAGGGTCCTAAATTATGTAAATGACATTATTGTGAAAAAAATACCCAAAATAAAGGAAGTACTTACAGTAATCTGAGTGGATGATAAATGAACATTAACTTGAAAAAAAACGTAAAATATGTAAAAATTTGTCGGAATGGTGTTATATCTTTGACGCTTCGAGTGACATTGAAGGATTTGAAATGACAACCTATGATTAATCGTCAGAAAAATATAAAATATGTAGTGGGTGTGTTAATGTTTATATTTTATTCTTTGAGAATCATCAGTTTCAATCCATTTGTAGAAGATAACTGTAGATTTGGCTAAGATTTTCGATATCTGTTTTTTTGTTCATATTTTGATTGGATTTATTAATTTCAATCATTTCAAGAAATAATCTTTTAGAGAAATTTTTTTCTGATTGTAAAACTTGTGCTTCCTCGAATGATATTTTATGGTCTGTTTCAATAGCATGTTGAGCTAATGCACATGACTTCTTGTTGAGTCTTATATCACTTCTGTGAGAGATAATACGATTATTTAAAGTTCTTGAACTTGTACCAATATAGTTCAAATCAGAGTTGTTACATGGTATGCTGTAGACAACATATGATTTTTTCAAATCTGGTGTGGGATCGTTTAACCTCGTATTTAAATCGAGATGTTGGTTCATCCTTCATTGAAAAACAAAAATTTTAAAATTCTCAGAAATATTTTACTAGATAATTCTTACCCCAAAAACCTTCTTAATAGAATTCTTTTCAATACCAACTCTGATAGACAAATTAATAATGATGACACAAATAATCAAAATTCAGAAAATTACAATGAAAGGATAATTTATTTTTCAATTCCTAATATAGGAATTCTATCATCAAATATAATTAAATTATTCAAGAATGGAAGTAACATAAAAATCTCACAAAAAAATATCAAGACTATTGGAAATTCAAATACGAGGTTAAAAGATCCCACACCAGATTTGAAGAACTCAAATGTTGTCTACAGCATACCATGTAACAACTGTGATTTGAACTATATTGGTACAAGTTCAAGAACTTTAAATAATCGTATTATCTCTCACAGAAGTGATATAAGACTCAACAAGAAGTCATGTGCATTAGCTCAACATGCTATTGAAACAGGCCATACAATATCATTCGAGGAAGCACAAGTTTTACATTCAGAAAAAAATTTCTCTAGAAGATTATTTCTTGAAATGATTGAAATTAATAAATCCAATCAAAATATGAACAAAAAAACAGATATCGAAAATCTTAGCAAAATCTACAGTTATCTTCTACAAATGGATTAAAACTGATGATTCTCAAAGAATATAATATAATTATTAACACACCCACTACATATTTTATATTTTTCTGACGATTAATCATAGGTTGTCATTTCAAATCCTTCAATGTCACTCGAAGCGTCAAAGATATAACACCATTCCGACAAATTTTTACATATTTTACGTTTTTTTTTTTAAGTTAATGTTCATTTATCATTCACTCAGATTACTGTACGTACTTCCTTCATTTTAAGTATTTTTTTCACAATAATGTCATTTACATAAATTAGGACCCTGAAAAAGTTTCAAAATTGAAACGAAAGCTCGGTCCATCGTATTAAAGAGTTTTTCATAGTTCAACACTTGTGCTGACTGAAGATCCCCGTTATTCCCCACTGTTCATACCAATTTTCAGTCGTTATTTCTAAATTTATCGATCTACCATGGGGTTTTATGAAGACATTCGAATCACGTACGGTCCCGAAGTCTCTCAAAAAATGAAGGAATGGTGCAACATCAACAAGAAACTGGCTGCTTACAGAAATAGAAGGATATTCTTACTAGAATGTAGACGTAATGGTGTTATACCTTCACACATTTTGAATAATATCAAAGATTTGAACATCCCAATTGACACAAATAATGGTAAGAGTTTACACGAAATTCATACATTCAATGAAAAATTAACCAAGAAAATGTTAAATTTAGAAATCAAAATAACACATAATGACCTCAAATCATCAGAAATATACTTTTCGAAACTTTCTAACTTCCTCATAACAAAACTACCTAATGATATCTGGATAAATTATACAGAAAGACAAACGATTTCCTACAATAAAATATTCAAAGATATAAAAATTAAAAATATCAACAAGATAAATAGATTAAAATTTTCTTTCCAGAATGATATCAAAACAAAGAGCACTTGGCTCAAAAATTTGACTGATATAATTATACCAAATGATATTGAACATTTTCTTGCTTTGGGATTCAAATTCAGTTTACCTCCCACTACAAGAGACGTATCGATTTCAAAACTTTTGTCTGATATCGAATCACTAATAAGTGGATTCAATAATGAGAAAAAAGATATTTTCAGAGCAAAAATAACAAATATGGTTACTAACTTTTTTCAAAAACCTCAAAAAAATTAAACAACACTCAATTCTCTTTATAAAAAAACCAAAGAATTTTTCAAAAACCATCCTAATCTTATTTTAACAAAATCAGATAAAGGTAATGTTACAGTCATTTAATAAAAAAAATTAATATATAAAAAAATCTCATGATATCCTTGATGACGAAAACTCTTACACCAAATTAAATAGAGATCCTACCTCAACCATTGAACAAAAAGCAAATAAATCCATTTCAGAATTAAAAAAATCAAAAATGATCACTGAAGAAGAAGCAAAAAAAATGTATGATATACAGTTCTGTATCACCAAAATACTATGGTTTACCCAAAATTCATAAACCAATCATGAAACTCAGACCTATCATTTCATCTATTGATGCACCCAATAGCAAAATATGTAAATTATTCTCAGACATCCTTACAGATGCATATGACTTTGAAAATAAGTTTCATGTTAAAGATTCTTTCGAGTTTTCTAAATTCATCAACGAAAAACAACTTCCACAAAGCTATGTCTTGATAAGCCTAGATGTTGTTTCCTTATTCAGTAACATACCGATAGAATTAGTGTTGAAAAGTATAACTAAAAGATGGAGTAAAATAGAAGAACACTGTAATATTTCACAAACAAAATTTTTAGAAATCATTCAATTCATATTCAAATCTAGTTTCTTTTCGTTCGAAGGAAATTGCTACAAACAAATTCTTGGAACACCTATGGGAGCTACCCTCTCACCAATCATTGCTTCGTATGTAATGGATGACCTTTTCGAAGAAATATTACCACAATTGATTTTTAAAGTTCCATTTAAAAAAAAAATTGTAGATGATATTATTTGTGCAATACCAATGGATAAATCCGATGAAATTTTTAGAAAAGTAAATGACTACAATAAAAATTTACAATTCACAATTGAATTAGAAAAATATAAAAGTGTTCCATTTTTAGATACTAGAATAATTCGTAGAGAAAACAATTCACTAATCACAGATTGGTATATAAAACCAACAAACTCTGAAAGATACATAAACTATCATTCCTTCCACTCAAAAAGAATGAAAATAAATTTGATTCTTCGCATGAAAAATAGAATCGAGATGTTGGTTCATCCTTCATTGAAAAACAAAAATTTAAAATTCTCAGAAATATTTTACTAGATAATTCTTACCCCAAAAAACTTCTTAATAGAATTCTTTTCGATACCAACTCTGATAGACAAATTAATAATGATGACACAAATAATCAAAATTCAGACAATAACAACGAAAGGATAATTTATTTTTCAATTCCTAATATAGGAATTCGATCATCAAATATAATTGAATTATTCAAGAATGAAAGTAACATAAAAATCTCACGAAAAAATATCAAGACTATTGGAAATTTAAATACAAGGTTAAAAGATCCCACACCAGATTTGAGGAAATCCAATGTTGTCTACAGCATACCATGTAACAACTGTGATTTGAACTATATTGATCAAGAACTTCAAATAATCGTATTGTAACGTAAATAAACTTAACTTGGTTTTACTAATTTATTTAACACTTAAATATACAACTTAATTTATATTACTAACTACTGTATAGCTCGATCGTATGGGCTCGTTCAGACTGTTCTTGCCATCTGGAGGGCTACCTATTTATCTCCGTCACAGGATTCCCGATCTTTCGAATTCCGGCAGTTGGCGACGGCATGTTCCAATTGTTTCCAATATTGACCGTTGTTTTCCGCGGAAGAGCGACTGGATGGTTCTCGAATATCTCCGGGGATGATCTCATCGCTGTCGATGGCAACGTGTGAGGCGACAGGTCCGGCCTAGGTTCGTTACATTGCCCCCTTCTTAAAGACATTTCGTCCCGAAATTTCATCCTTGGAGTGTGACGATATCTGCATGACTCCCCATATCTGCACCGTGAAGTTCGATGGAAGTAACACTCCACGGTCTTCATGATCGGTCGTGGAAGAGGGTTACAGCAAACCAAAATCTTGACGCCGCTGGATCTGAATATCGCCTCCAGCATACTTCTTATGACTCTCCAGTCCAACCCATCAATACCACAGGATAATTTTGGAATTGCTAGATCCACCTGGTTCTGGTCCACCATAGTATCTCTCAGTTTGGTGAGACTCTTCCAGACATCTTCATAGGACGGTTTATCTTGGGAATGCCTCTTGGTAACTAGGTAGTAGATGTTTCTCTGGCCTTTCTTCAACTGTAGCACCCCACCAACTTCTGGATTCTGCTCCCGCAGTGTTTGGAGTTGACCAAATTTCTTGGAGAACACTACGGCGATGCCCCTGGACATTCGAAGATCTTCTGCCACACAGTGCGCTAGTGCGTAGTCAGCAGGCACCTCGAAAAGGTCTCGTGACTCCTCTCTAGTAACCCCATGTAGAACTTTCTGCCCGTTTGAATACAAGGACATAAACTTCTCGAACGTCATATCATCCTCCGGTGGCTTGAGGGTGCGAACTTGGTCATGGTTTCCAGCGTAAGGGGCCAACCTGTTGAAATGGACGACCCTTGGTTTCCCTCGGGGTGGCTTATGGATTCGGTACACAAGGTCGTTTATCCTTTTCACGATTTTATACGGGCCTTCCCACGAGTTCCGCAACTTTGGTGATAGTCCACGACGACGTTTGGGGTTGTACAGCCAAACCAGGTCATCAACCTTAAATCCTCCAGCGTCGGTCTTGATGTCATAGGTCTTCTTCATTTTATCGCTGGCACTCTGGATGTTCAACCGGACTCGTTCGTGGATGTCGTCCATTCTCTGCCGAAGTTTGCTGACGTAGTCCTCTCCCGCAGTGTCTTGTCCTGGCGGTATCCCAAACTTCAGGTCACAAGGCAGTCGCAGTTCTCGGCCCATTATAATACTAGCAGGAGTTTGACCGGTTGACTCGTGTACTGCGGATCGATAGGCCATCAGGAACAAATGAAGATACTGGTCCCAGTCTCTTTGATGGTCAGAGACAACCTTGGACAAGTGGCGGTTGATCGTCCTGTTCATCCGTTCCACCATTCCATCGGACTGCGGATGTAGGGCCGTGGTTCTTGTCTTGCGGATGTTCAGCAGTAGACATATTTCTTGGAAAAAGGATGGATTCGAAATTTCTGCCTTGATCCGAGTGCAGCTCCATTGGAATACCGAATCGACATATCCATTCTTTCACCAAGACGTCGGCGACGGTGATGGCTTCCTGGTTGGGCAGGGCATAGGCTTCCGCCCACTTACTGAAGTAGTCCATTGCCACAAAGATGTATTTATTCCCGTGGTCGGATACGGGAAACGGGCCGGCGATGTCAATGGCGATTCTCTCGAACGGGCTGCCTACGTTGTACTGACGCATCGGGGCCTTGGGTCGTATTCGAGGTCCGTTGCTAGCAGCGCATACAGCGCACTTTCTGCACCAGTCCTGGACGTCAGCGACAATTAGCCCAGTAAAACCGTTGCCTCACTTTCTGCAGGGTCTTCGTCACTCCCAGATGTCCTCCGGCGACTCCATCATGGATTTCCGCAGCACTTCCTCTCTTCTGTTCCTGGGAACAATTATTTGGCGTCTGTCTTCCCCACCAATATCGGCCTCCAACACACGTTTCAGGATCCCATTGTCAGAATAAGAGAGTTCCATTGTGCCCAATAGGAACTTAACAGCCGGCGAGTAACCTGCAACTTCCTGCCATGATGGTCTTCGATTGCCCTTCTTCCAGCTGACAACTAAGCCAAGGTCGGGTCTTTCTCTTGGTCTTTCTGGATCTTGCTGTCATTCCAGTTGTCATCCATTGCCGCGGTTCTACAAAGTGGTGCTTCTTTCTCTTCTGCTCGTCGGCAATGTGAGCAATCATCTGGACATGGTCTTCGCGACAAGGCATCTGCATTCTTATGGCTAGTTCCGGCTCGATGTTCGATCTCGAAATCGAATTCTTGGAGTCTCTCGATCAACGTGCTACTTGACCCTCAGGATTTTTGAACTGTAAGAGCCATTTGAGAGCTGCATGGTCAGTTCTCAACAGGAATCTTCTTCCATACACGTACTTGTAGAGTGCTCCACTCCTTTACAACAGCTAACAGCTCTCGCCTGGTGACACAGTAATTGCGCTCTGGTTTGCTAAGCGTCTTGCTGAAATAACCAATGACCTTCTCCTGTCCCTCCTGGATCTGAGATAGGACAGCTCCGAGTCCCACGTTGCTGGCGTCCGTATCCAAAATGAATTTCCCTTTGGGTAGGGGATAGCTCAGTACAGGTGCGTTGATCAAAGCTCCTTTCAGCTTCCTGAATGAGTCTTGACATTCTTCGGACCACTGGAACTTTGTTTGGCCCTCCGTGAGCCTGGTCAGTGGTTTAGCGATGTTGGCGAATCCAGCACATATCGGCGATAGTATGTGCATAAACCAAGGAAACTTCGAAGTTGGTGAATGTCTTTTGGGATGGGCCAATCCTTAACAGCTTTGATCTTCTGGTCATCCACTGCTACTCCTTCCCCAGAGACAACGTGGCCGAGGTATCGTACTTCTTTTTGGAACAGATGGCATTTCTTAGGGCTCAGCTTCAATCCGGAGTTCCTCAGTCGCAGGAATACTTCCTCCAAGTTTTTCACGTGGTCCTCGAACGATCTGCCGACCACAATTATGTCGTCGAGATACACTAGACACGTGTTCCATGAGAGTCCCTTCAGCACTGTCTCCATCAATCTTTCGAATGTGGCGGGAGCATTACAGAGCCAGAATGGTATAACGTTGAAGTGCCACAATCCTGAGCCGTATGGTAAAAGCAGTCTTTTCTCGATCTTCCTGAGCAAGTTCTACTTGCCAGTATCCACTCTTCAGATCAAGGGTCAGAAAATCGGTGGAACCAGCCAACGTGTCTAGGGTGTCATCTATTCTCGGGAGAGGGTAACTGTCCTTCGTCGTGACATTATTAAGTTGGCGATAGTCTACACAAAGCGTGTCGATCCATCCTTTTTCTTCACCAGTACGACTGGAAGGACCAGGGACTGTCAGATGGTTCGATAACTCCTTCTTTTCCCATATCGCTGACTATTTTGTCAGCCTCTTCCTTCTTGGCAGAGAGTCTTCTTGCTGATTGCCGGATCGGTCAGGCACCCCAGTATCAATCTTGTGCTGGACCACATTAGTTCGACCCCTTTTCCTTGTCCGGTATCGAAGATGTCTTGGTACTTTTGACTAAATCTCTTAGTTTGGGCTGTTGAGCTGGTTTTATGTCTTTGGAAGAGATGGCAACTAATTTTTCTAGTTCTGTGGGCAGAGTTGTTGGGTTGGCTAATCGTACCTCGTACGCCCCGGATCACAGATGAAACTGACGAGCAGTGCCCTAAAATTGTTCCTTTCTTTAAGGTCACTGGAAAGTAATTGACATTCATGACCCTTACCGGTACAAATTTTTCAGCACGTAACAGGGTTTTCCCTAGGGCAATCCCTCGCCCAATTTTCTCATCATGAAGTTTGGGCTCGAACATCATCACGTCTCCACTGCTCGCACTCCCGTCCAGGCGAGCCTCCAGGATGGTTTCAGCCCTCTCAGGTACGCTTACATCTTCAGCCAACAGCACACGGATCAACTCTTCACTTCTCCCATGAAGTACCAGCTCTTCTCCGTTGACACGTAGGACGCCGTCTTTGAAATCCAATTCAAACCCTCTGGAATTCATGATGTCCATTCCGATGATTGCATCGTCTTCGATGTCCGCTACAAGTGCCTGATGTTTCACTTTAGTGCTGCCCAAAATTATTTCAATCGGTAGCTCGCCATATACAGTAGCTGGCTCTCCTGTTGCTGTGCGTAGCATTCAATTTGTCCGTTCAATTCGTTCCGGTGTTCTGGCACAGGAAGGTCCGCGAATATGTCCTAGTCGCACCTGTATCTAGCAGCATGGTGCAAGGCTCGTTATTGATGAGACCGTCTACGAAGACACCTCTGTTCTGTTGTTTCAGGATAGCGACATATGCGTTGTTAACGGGGGCTTGCTGGACACAGGCCGACGATTGCCCCTTCTCGTCGACCTTCTTTAGTTTTCCTGCATCGGAGTCGTGTTTTCGAATGTTGGCCATTTGCTACGCACCTGTCCAATTTTCACAATTCAGCATCTTATCTGTATTTTCTCAGGCAAAACTTCCTTCATCACTTTCTTATGGCAGCTTCAAGTCAGCATGCTCCTGTGAGTCTTCTTCAATACTTCGAACTTTACTTTGGTTTTTGCAGGATTGCTTTGCTGCCTCAAATTCCAAAGCGCGTGCCAGTGCGTCTACGAGATGTGTTGGACGAGCTAGTGTCAACGCTTGTCTGGTTTCTTGGTCACGGAGTCCATCCAAGAATGCCTGAACCGCTAATCGCTCTATTACATTTTCCGGTGTGGCTGGATATGCGAGACGAACCAAGCGTGCAATGTCAGCTTCGAATTCTTGTAAGGATTCGCCCGATTTCTGGCAGCGATTTTTCAGTTGGGAGTGGTATACGTGTTCCAAATGGGCCTGGCCATATCGTAATTCTAGATGTTTAATCAGCTGATCATAGTCCTCCTGTTCTTGGGCGGTAAGAGTTTGTAGAATATTCGTCGCTTCTCCACGTAATGCAAGTGTTAGTGCTACAGGTCTTTCCCCTGCATTCCATCCATTTGCTTTGGCCGCTGCTTCAAACTGTCGGCGGTAATTTTCCCATGGAGTTTTCCGTCGAATTGAGGCGGCTTCATGGAAAGCTTCCTATTTCAGAAATGACCTTGACATCTTTTATACCTTCTTGAACTTTATCCAAGTTCAAACTCATAGTCCAGCATTGCATTTTCGTTAACCATCTCTGTGGAGGGCGCACTATTAATTTGTTTTTCCAGCTTACTGATCGTTTCCTTCATTTTATCTACCTCCGTGTTCATTTGCTCCCTAATTTTATCTATCTCTGTCTCAACGGTTCCCATTCTTTTTTCTAGAAAATTTAGCCACACCACACAATTCTTTTTTTAGGCCTTCTGTGTCTTTCCAGGAACTTCTCTTCCAGGCTTCTTGCATTTTTTCCAGGCTTCTTGAATTTTCTAGAAGCTTCCCTTCCAGATTTCTAGAATTTTCTTGAAGCTTCTCTTCCAGATTTCTAGCATTCTCTTCCAGGCTTCTTGAATTTTCTCGAAGCTTCTCTTCCAGATTTCTAGAAAGCTTCTCTTCCAGATTTCTAGAATTTTCTTGAAGCTTCTCTTCCAGATTTCTAGAATTTTCTTCAAGCTTCTCTTCCAGATTTTTAGCATTTTCTTCCAGGCTTCTTGAATTTTCTTCCAGTTTATTCATTACCAAACTTAAATCACCTCCGGGAACTTCGAATAAAAATGTTTCGGGGTCCTCACCTTCTTGTATAAGTCCTTCTGCAAGTCTTTCCTGGAGTACTTGCTTTTTACCTGTTGTTTCCAGTTCCCTTTCCTCCAATTCCGAGGTATCAGTCTGTTTCACACGAAAAAGTTTATCAGTTTGTTAAAAATTCACTTCGCGAATTCTTTTCCACGGGCCACCAGTCTATTGTCTGTTTCACGCGAAGAGTGTATCAGTTTATATTCCCACGCACAATTGTCCACTTCGCGAAAACCGGGCCACTGTCTATTTTCTGTTTCACGCGATCAGTGTATCAGTTTATATTCCCACGCACAATTGTCCACTTCGCGAAAACCGGGCCACTGTCTATTTTGGGCGTACAAAAAGGTCTATCAATTTATTTTTCTGACTATCCACTCCACGATCACTTGTTTATTTTCAAAATCTCACTTCCGACACCAATTGTAACGTAAATAAACTTAACTTGGTTTTACTAATTTATTTAACACTTAAATATACAACTTAATTTATATTACTAACTACTGTATAGCTCGATCGTATGGGCTCGTTCAGACTGTTCTTGCCATCTGGAGGGCTACCTATTTATCTCCGTCACAGGATTCCCGATCTTTCGAATTCCGGCAGTTGGCGACGGCATGTTCCAATTGTTTCCAATATTGACCGTTGTTTTCCGCGGAAGAGCGACTGGATGGTTCTCGAATATCTCCGGGGATGATCTCATCGCTGTCGATGGCAACGTGTGAGGCGACAGGTCCGGCCTAGGTTCGTTACAGTATTATCTCTCACAGAAGTGATATAAGACTCAACAAGAAGTCATGTGCATTAGCTCAACATGCTATTGAAACAGGCCATAAAATATCATTCGAGGAAGCACAAGTTTTACATTCAGAAAAAAATTTCTCTAAGAGATTATTTCTTGAAATGATTGAAATTAATTAATCCAATCAAAATATGAAAAAAAAAACAGATATCGAAAATCTTAGCAAAATCTTCAGTTATCTTCTACAAATGGATTAAAACTGATGATTCTCAAAGAATATAATATAAACATCAACACACCCACTACATATTTTATATTTTTCTGACGATTAATTATAGGTTGTCATTTCAAATCCTTCAATGTCACTCGAAGCGTCAAAGATATAACACCATTCCGACAAATTTTTACATATTTTACGTTTTTTTTTAAAGTTAATGTTCATTTATCATCCACTCAGATTACTGTAAGTACTTCCTTCATTTAAGTATTATTTTCACAATAATGTAATTTACATAATTTAGGACCCTGAAGAAGTTTCAAAATTGAAACGAAAGCTCGGTCCATCGTATTAAAGAGTTTTTCATAGTTCAACACTTGTGCTGACTGTAGATCCCCGATATTCGCCACTGTTTATACATATATATATATATATATATATATATATATATATATATATATATATATATATATAGTTTTATTGAGTTTTGAAATGTCTTTTTGTTATACCCAAGTTTTAATAGTTTTAAAATGTCGTTTTGTCAAACTATGAAATGTTCTGTCATTTTGTTTTTACGTTATTTTCTTTATGTCTTGAGGCATTATTAATTATCCATCTATGGTTTGATTTTATTTATATAAATGAATATCAACATTATTTATTTTACTATGCACTGTATTGTTGGTGCTAGTGACTTTGTCGACAAAATGTTCCCATTTTAGACAATAAAGCTCATCTTATTTTATCTTGTATATATATATATATATATAAATATATATATATATTCGGGTTACAGGTGATCAGAACTTTTTGTGTATTGGTTAATGGTGTGAAGTTTTAAATTTTTCCAGGATTGGTCAACCTGATTCCTTCATTGCAGACGATATGCGGACATATTTTTGTAGTAAGTGAATTTCGATTCGAAAACAATTGTCCGAGAACGTTGTAAGAAAATCGAATCAGATAATTGACGTACCTGGTGAAGCAGAGCTTGGCATCAAGTCACAAAAACCTACATTTGTCATGTCGGATACATACGGTAGGATATCATTTTCTCAACGAATTTGTAGTAAATTTTGTGCGTCCACTCTGGTTTTTTTTGTCCGAAAAATATCACTGTATATTTCTTCGAATTGAGTTCCAATATATGGGCTGAACAAAATATCAAAAATATCAAAAATATCTTGTGGATCACAATTGATATGTTATTTCGCGATGTCAATATTCTGGAATTGAAAAGTTGAAAGAGCTGGCTGTCGTCTGTGTAGTGATGTAAGTAGCATTTTTCGACTTCCCTCTCCATGAAATTACATTAAAAAAAAATTATCAGTGTTATTCTATCGATATATTCTCTTTTTAATATGTTTTAACATTAGCTGAAGATGGATCCGTCTGGTACCGAAACATGTCCCCCTCTCTCTTGATTATTTAAAGTAAATAAATGTTGTTGAGACGGTTTTGAGATTATTTCCCTCTTCATCACCAGCACTCCACTTTGAGATATAATGGATTTTTACCAGAGACAGATATATAAGGTAAAAAGTGAGGGGCCGACTATTCAGCCTTGTGGTATCCCTTTCGATAAAGGTAAGGTCTTGGAGACGACTCTGTCCATAACAACTTTTGTGTACGGTTCGTGAGATAATGTTTCACTAGAGATACTGCATTGGCAGAAAATCCTAGAAAAATTAGTTTATCAAACAAAATATCATGATCCAAGTGACGAAGGCCCTACTATAGTCCACATATGATAGTAGTAGTAACAGACATATCAAGTTGTCTTCGTCAAGAGCTCTAAAAATATCGTCAGTAATGGATAATAAGTCTGTAGTGGTGCTTTTGTTGGCCATGTTATTCTTCAAGTATGCCAGTTTGTCTGAATCCCATACTTCGATTACTACTAGTACTAGAGTACTAGGAGAACTAACCAATGGCCTCCCGCAGGGTTAGGTGCTCGCCCACTCTTATTCAATCTCTACATGCTGACCTACCTGAAACGAAGTGTAGAAAATTTGCATATGCAGACGACTTAGCGATTTCCTATCAGCACAAACTCAAATCACCAACTGAACATGCTTTGAATGAAGACCTCGCCAAGCTTAATAATAACTTCAAAAAATGGAGGCTGTGCCCAAGTCTGGCTAAAACAGAAGTCTGCTGCTTCCATCCATCGAACAGGCAAGCAAATGATACCCTGCGAGTGGAATTTGATGGCAGGATCCTTAACCACAGCAAAAACCCAAAGTACCTAGGCGTGACGTTCGATCGATCACTGACATTCAATCTACATCTCAGAAACGTGGCTGGTAAACTGAGAACGCGCAATAACATCATAGCCAAACTTGCTGGAACAACATGGGGAGCTACGGCGACAACACTTCGAACAGCAGCTCTGGCCTTGGTATATTCTGTCGCAGAATATTGCTGTCCTGTTTGGATCTACCGTTTCAGTGCTCAGTAATATCACACACCGGATATCCGACGAACTGCGGTCTCATCGGAGAATATAAAAAAATCATGGCTTACGCAGACCTACCAATCCATACCGATATCCCATACCTAGCAGGTCAATATCATCGGCTCAAATCAAGACATCCAGCCATCCGATCAGCATTAGAATCGAATGAAAACTTTCATGCGACTAATAAATGGATAACCATATGGGCAGAAACTGAAGGAGACCACTTCATTCAACTAGATGACCCAACGCAGTGTTTCAACGGATCTGACCTGCCACGCCGACTATGGTCAAAGCTCAACCGAGTTAGAACAGGTTGCGGGAAATGTGCTGATTCCTCACAAAATGGGGCGGGCAGAATCCCACAA